>JAESVK010001108.1:898157-929306 GCA_017140935.1 Hamamelis virginiana
GCAATTAAATACATAAGAAAACATAGCATTACCATAATTTAAGGTATGATTGTGGTCCAATCACACTCCTCAACTTAGGTTTTGCTAGTCCCTTAGCAAATAACTATACTCCTATTAACAAGAAACTTAAACTTATATATATTTAAAGCCACTTTCGCAGGGAATCGCGATTGCATTTAGCAAATGCAATAAGCTTTTTAAACCCCTAGGTTACCCCTAGCGAATGAGTGAAGTCTCGTGAGGGTTTGCAGAAATGGTATCCACAAACATGTTACTAAAAAAAAAAAAAAGAATCAAAAGATGAAGAAAACAAATGTTAAAACTAAAAAAAAACGTAAGTCAAGCATTAGAGTTTATCTACAGATATATCAAGAACATATTTGAAAACTATAAACACAGAAAATTCTGTCTTTAACAGGTAATTAGCAAGTGTTCAACATGTAGTGAAGGTGAACTTGATATAATCAAAATAAACGCATAAGAATACGAGTATCAACCCTAAATAAGTTTCAACTTCAAGTCCTCATTGGTGGTCACTCGCAAGAAAAATGTTCACTAAGAAAGGTCAGTAACCCTGTGTCCCAAATGGATATATATACAAGTATAAAACTCATACATTAAGCTCAATTTAACCAATGGAAAATGAAAGCAACGAAGTTATATATGCATAGATGTGCAGTTCATACATATTCTAAAACTTAAATAAACAAGTAATCACAAGAGAATAGTGCATATAATTTGAAATCAAAAAGGACTGTTATAGGATTGTAATGTATTTGGTTTGTAACAAAAGAAGTTTGAGACAGCAAAAATAGGATGGTTGATATATATGTTCAAGGTTGCTACCCTAAACCATCCTAGAACCCTATACTAACCCAAAACCACTTAACAACTCTAACCAAAAGATAACTTAATACTAAAAAAGAAGATCCCAAATTATGACTGTGTATCATCTCTCTGCTCAATATCAGCTCGCATGGTCCTCTGCAATGCTAGCTGAGGTATCTGACTGTCACTGTCTGTACGAGCAGGCCTTCGTGTTTGAAGCTTTCGAATCCACATAGCGCTCGACATTGAAATTCTTTTCCGCGAGTACCTCATGCCATGGTTTCGGAGTTCGCCGGGTCGGTAATTTCTTCAACCCTTCCTCCGTCACTGTTTAACTCTCAAAATCTCGAGTTATACGAGGCTCGCCGGTCGTGCCAATCTCAGGGTGCTCAGTATCAGGAACCTCCTCCACATAATGTGAACTTGTAGGAGGCGCACTCTTTAGTGGCTGACTGGAGCACTGTCCTCTCGTAGATGGTCTCAGGACGGGTACTGGAGGCATGTCGGAATCTCGAGTCATGTGAGTTTGATTTTTTTGGCTTTTTTTTTTTTGATTTTTTGAATTTTTTTTTTAACTGTAAAGGTAAACATACTTGAACTCCTAAAATGACTTACACCACTTTATTTACACTAAACTCTCTAGATACCCAAGGCGCTGCTACGTTTATCAAATGAATTGGCAACTTTGAAGCTCGGAATAGGGTACTACGGTTGATCCTAACACACTAGCAAGAATATACAAGGCATAAGGGCTCGAAAGAAGGCCTAAAATCATTTTCCAAATTATGCACAGTATTCTCAACTGATTAACAGGTTATTTACATTCTAAATACGCAATAAATTAAACACATATGCAAAGTATAACCATAAAGCAACAACCAAGTACTAAAATGATATATTGAATATATGAGTCCCAAGAATGAATCGAATGGTTCAAATTTGTTCATTAGTTGTCACAAGTCTCCACTTTATAAAAGGGGTTTTCAACAAGATACTCGAATTGAGAGATATGAAGATTAAACCAAGTTCGTGCATGTGCATAAATTGAATACAGGCTAATCATAGTAAAGTCACATTTAGTGAATCAATAGTGTAACAATGGGCATGATACAAATGTAAGATTAAAACTCTTGGTTCTAAACTTACCAAGCCTTTACAATCAATGAAAACACAAGAATTGCTATAATTTGTACAAAAAGAATAAGAAAAATAAAGCATTATTTGCCAAAAATTTTGACTGAGAAATAGAATCATACGGTACATAAAATGCAATATATCTGACAAAAAGAATCATAGAATAAATAAAATGAATACAACACCCCCCAAACTTGTAGCTGACATTGTCCTCAATGTTCCAAGGAATGTCGCAACAAGGATGTCCTGTAAACACAAACAAAAGGTAAAACAAAATAACGCGAATATACAAGGGAAACAAGGGTTTCCTCCCAAGAAGAGCTAAGTTTTACGTCTTCAGCCAGACGTGAAATACCTCCATACTCAAATTCATTTCTCGTTTGGTCTCCTTCCTACAATCACCATTTTTTTCATGAGTGTTTCAGGTTTGGTATCCTCCGTTGAAACTAGGGAGGTAGATGTAGGAGTGTAAGGCAATGCCTCTTGTACTTCTTTGTCAATAAGATCAACAATAGAACAATCCTCAAAGTTATGAGGATGAACAGCTGTATTGTAGACTTGTAATTGAGCCTTTAAATTCCCAAACGACACCTTCATGATGCCAGTCCTACAATGAAGGACTACATTAGCAATTGCTAAGAGAGGTCTTCCTATGATTACAGGGATTTGTGGCCTATTGATGTCAACGGGCTCCATATCCAAGACTATAAAATCTGCAGTAAAGACAAAAGAATCTATCTTTACCAGAACATCCTGCAGTATCCATCTAGGTACCTTAGTATACCTATCTGCAAATTGAAGAAGAGTAGGTGTAGCTTGGAGTGTCCCAAGCTCCATTTTAACGTAAACTGAATATGGAACTATATTCACGCTAGCACCAAAGTTAACCAACGCTCTATCAATATAATGGCTTCCTAAGAAGCAAGGTATGGTTGGCGTACCGGGATTTTTTCTTTTAATGGGAGCTTGGTATTGGCACACTGCACTAGCGATGTCTACAGGGGCTAAAGATTTGGACAAGTGCACTCGCTCCTTTCTTTGCTGTGTGCACATTTCCTTCAAAAATTTGGCGTAAGAAGGAATTTGCTTGATAGCATCTAGAAGAGGTATATTGATATAAACTTTTTTAAACACCTCTAACATTTCAGCTATAGCGGCCCCCTTCTTATTTCTCCTCTCAGGAGCTAAAAGCGCAGATGGAAATGGGGCTTTTGGCATATATGATGCTAATGGATCATCTAAATCAGAGGGAAAGTGATCCCTCTCTTTATCTAACTCTTTTTCTTTTTTTCTTTCTTATTCTCTTCCTTATCTCTTTCTTCCTCCCCGACTTTGTTATCCACCACTGTACCACTTCTCAAAACCGTCACTGCTTGCACATCCTCATGATATTGAGGGTTCTGGGAAGTAGAACCCTCAAACACATCAGCTACTTTAGGGTTACTGACAACTTGACTTGGAAACTTTCCCTCCTCTCGGCGATTAAAAGCTGCCGCTAATTAGCCAATTTGGATTTCCAATTTTGAGATTGATTGGGAATGGGAATGAGTGAGCTTTGCAGAGGCCTCTAGAATTTTCAGGGTAGCTAAGACTTGTTCCTCAAAACCAGGCATTCTTAGAGGTTGTGGTGGTGGTTGAGTCACAGCTTGACTTTGATAATGGAGTGGAGGTGCATGCGGAGCACTATAGCTTGGGTATTGGGGTTACATTTGCGGTGGTCTATAAGGTTGAACAACAGCAGCGTTACCACTGTATGTGGGTCTCACAAGTTGACTAGGATTAGACCCTCTCGGCTGACTTGACCACTGAAAATTTGGGTGAGTCTTCCACCCAGGATTATAGGAATTGGAATATGGGTCATTCCTAGGTGGTGCAAATCCTTGAGCAGCATTTACTTGTTCTTGGACAAACTCAGGGTACTGTCCCGTCATGGGACAATACGGGGTCTCGTGAGAAGGGTCAGTGCAAATATTGCACACCAAGTTGACAGATTTCACATGGGCTTTAGAAGATTGCCTTTGTGCAGCTATTAATTGGTCAAGTTTACGAGACAAAGCCTTTACTCGCTTATTTGCCAAAGCTTGGGGATCCATGTCATAAATACCACCCTTTTTGGGAGGATTTTTCTTCACTAATGAATCATCACGGTTACCTAAAGACATTGAGACCATATAGAAAGAATCCTCGCTCAATGCTTCAAATAAAGCCCACATTTCATCCTCTCCCTTACTCAATATTGCTCCCCCACATGCAGATTTTATAGTTTATGTGTCACCCTCAGTCAAACCTCTAACAAAAGACTCTATGATTTGTCACTTAGGTACATCGTGATGGGGGCATAACCTTAGAAGTTCTTTCGTTCTCTCTCATGCCTCATGAAACGACTCTTGTTCATGTTGGACAAAGTTTGTTATTCCTCGTCGTATTTGATGAGTTTTACCAACAGAATAAAATCTAGACAAGAACAATTTCTGAAGTTGTTCCCAAGTAGTGATAGGGACAGGTGTTTGAAGAGTGTAAAGCCAATGTTTGGCTTTATCCTTTAGGGAAAATGGGAATAGAAAAAGTTTCAGGGATTCTGGATGGAAACCCTGAATTCTAATAGTTGAACAGATCCCTAAGAATTCCTGCAAGTAGTCATATGTGTTTTCTCTATCTAACCCATAGAAAGTAGGAAGCATCTGAATGGTAGCATGCTTAATCTCGTAGATGAGATTCTCAATGTTTGGGATTTGGATACAGGAGGGTGGATTAAAACTGTTAGGCATAAAGTGATCCCTAAGAGTTTTTAGACCAGGTGGGGCATGGGTAATCTCTGCAGGTAACATCACATTTCGCACAGATGATTCAGCCATTTCAAAATTCTGCAAAGGTACGGACTCACTGGATTGTCTCAGAGAGGCTCTAGCAGCTCTCAGAGTTCTTTCTAATTAAGAGTCAATAGGTATTACGTTTAAAGACAACGACCTTCTACCCCGCATAAACTAAGGTCTCCACAGATAATCACGGAATTTTAAAACAAATGGTGAAACAGTTTAGCTTTAGCTTTTAATTGTTCTTTTAAGAGCGCGGGAGTGAATCTCCCAATTCCTGATTTCAGCAACCTGTAATGGAGATAGAGAATTAACAGATAATATAAATTAATTTATTTAAACAGTATAAAAGAATATATTTTAAGTAATATTAATAATATTTAATGTTTACGACTAAAATTAAGTCCAATGGTTTCTTTTCAAATAAACCGCAATATTCCCCGGCAACGGCGCCAAAATTTTGATCGTCAGAGAACAAGGGAGATTATTCCTTGTTAATGATCAAGATTAATATATTTATAAAACCGCGTGTTTGTTAATCTCAATTCGATTGCGATTGGTGAGCACGGGTGTCAAACCACTGGGAAATATGTAGATTTAAAATGAGAAACCATTAGATTAATTAAATTGAAAGAATAGTGTCAATTTAATTTGGTGGTGGAAATAGCTTCAATTGGGTTGAAGCAGAAAATACTGATTTTAACAAAGCTGATTGATTAATTAGTGGAATGAGCGGAACTTAGTTGAGAAGCCCATTGAATATCAACTATGCAATTTAGTTATAAAATCCACGATTTAGTAATTATGTATGGTGGTTCATCCAACTACAAGAAGGAATCTCCAAAAAGATGATGAATAACAGGACCGGCAGGTTTATCCTTGAAAAGGAATGGAATATTACTATCCACCTTAATTGGGGATAAAGCATGCTAGTTTGTTATTCATCCCAATAAGAACCATTGCATAATTATATAATTGCAATCACAGATATACAATTATATTATATTATATTTAGCAATTGTGTGCGGTAAACCTTTACAACTATGCAATCACATAATACAAATAAAGGGATGTTTATAAACTAGGAATGCATAAAGAATCCAACTTCATCCTCACCCAAACTTGGAGTATTAGCTACACATCAACGGAGGAGAATATCCTTTATCCATGACAAGCTCTGAGGGGTCACGGGATGGAAAAGTAAAATAAAATAGAAAGTAAATAACTGAAGGAAATAAAGAAAAAGTGACTGAAAGAAATAAAGAAAATGACATAAGTAAATAAAGAAAATGGCGTAAGTAAATAAAGAAAAGGGCTTAAATAAATAAAGAAAATGACTGTAAAAGTAAAGAACAATTCTCAAGTGAGAATTGAGCCATGTATAAAATGGAAAATTGCAGAAATTAAAGTGCAGAAATTAAAGACTGAATAAGTAAAGAACAATTCTCAAATGAGAATTGAGCCATGCATAAAAGGAAAAAAATGCAGAAAAGTAAATAACAGAATAAAAAGCAAAATTGAACTGTAAGATAAAGTCTATTGAAATTGACAGAGTAATGATTCAGAGAAAAAGTCTTGAACCCTCTTAAAGTCACACAAACACTTGTATTTATAGGCTGATTTTACAAATGACCAAAATGCCCTTGGAATCTTTGAAGAATATCTTGGAATGCCCTCAGCCGCCTCATGTCTATCGATAGCGAGATTTGGCTATCGATAGAACTTCTATCGGTATATCGGTAGTGAGATCTGGCTATCTATGGAACTTCTATCGATAGCCAGATCTGGCTATCTATAGAACTTCTATAGATAGCCAAATCTGACTATCTATAGCCAAAATTTTTTGTTCGCAAATTCTTGATTTTTTTTTTCTCTGGATTGTTTCCTCTTTTGTCCTCCATGCTTCATCAATCATCTTCTTTAATGGAAATATTTATCCAATTGATGCTCAGGCAAGTCTTCTTCATTGTATATTTGAATTCTGAACATTTTTGTTCAATTTTCCTACAAAAGTGAAAATTAGCATCTTCCTATGAATAAAACAAATACTAGCCTTTATTATGCAATTAAATACATAAGAAAACATAACATTACCATAATTTAAGGTATGATTGTGGTCCAATCACTAGTCAAGGAAATCCACCATCAACTCTTCAAAGATGAAGGAAATGAATATCAGCAATTGGTATCAACATTAGTTGGTAAATTGTAAGAATTTCTTTTAAATCCTTGTTTATAATTCCTTCTATGTCATGTGCATATAATTCAAATTGATGAATCATATGCTTGAAACTTGCTAATTTTAATTGCAAGATGAAAAGAATAGCTATGTAATGATTTAGGATCTATAACATTGTTTATTATTGGCTTATTGCTAAAAATGCTATTTTGGTGATCATTATTGTCATACATTTGTATTAGCTTGATGATTGGAAGCAAATGTCATAAATGTATTTGTTATCCCAAATCTATAACCCTAGAGGAGGGTGAATAGGGTTTATGGCAAACTTTAGTAAATATTACTAATTAAAATTTATGTTCAATTACTTAGCAAATGGAAACAAATATATAAACAAGTAATTGAAATGAGAGTAAGGGATTAAGAGATCAAACATGGAGATTTAACGTGGTTCGGCTCGCCTATATCCACGCCTTAAGCACTAAGCCCAAAGATTCCACAATCCACTAAGGATTAGCTCCTTCAAGGTGGAGAAACCTTTACACAGTCTTCTTTATCCTAGGTGGAAGACACTCACCTAAGCTCACAAAGAACTTGTAGAATGGCTCACAAAGAACCCACTAGTGCTCACAAAGAACACTTCTTCAAGCTTCACAAAGAATGCTTGGCTAATGCTCACAAAGAACCTTCAATGGTGTCTCACAAAGAATACACCTTCAATGCTCACTAAGAGCACTTACAAGATTTACAAATGGATGAGATTTGAATACAACAAGAGAACTCCTTTATCAGTTGATGAATTACAAAATAAGCTCTCACTATTATCCCTCAAATGAATGAATTAATTTTGGCTCAAGAGAATGATTATTTGACTAAATCAAACAAGATTGATGGTAGACAAGTTGGAATATGTGTGAGTATGTTCAGCCTTTTGTTTAACACTCATTCAAGGAGTATTTATAAGCCCTAAAGAGTGTATGGCCGTTAGGCACAATAATATGACCGTTTGGGTTTGTCAAAACTAGCCGTTATAAAGTTCAGGGCACGATTAGTCGACTAGGTAAATATGATTAGTCGATTAGACAAGTTAAACTAGTTTATTTTGAAATCTGGGCTCGGTTAGTCGACTAGACAAGTGGGGTTAGTCGACTAATGAGGCTTTTAGTCTACTAATCAAATTGTTAGTCGACTACTTGACAATTTTCATAAAAATTGCTTACTGCTACTACTCTAGTCGACTGGTCAAATAGGCTTAGTCGACTAGGCAATGTTCAAAATCAATTTAAGTGAAAATTGACAAGTCTTTTGAGTTTATAAAAGCCCACTCAGATTAAAAACATTTGTGACCAATAAAAATATTTTTTCCAAATTAAAACATAGTCTATAATGTTCATGTTCTTTTGAGCCATAATGAGTTCAATTCCTAATGAGTGATTTTACAAGTAAAGCCCTACACTCACACAAGTCTTCAAAACAATTCTTCAAATGAGCTCCAAGTCTTGTGTTTGGCTATTTTGGCTTGAACTTTACACATGGAATGCATGGCTAGCTCCAAAGATTTGGCATTAGATCTTCAGAAGATAGTGCAACTCCATAAATCCTGATTTACAAGATATGGGCTAGAGAGCAAAGAATTTTCACAGGATATAATATACCAATTTCAATTATAAGTGTAACAATGATATGATCAATTGAAAATTGGCTAAGAAGTTCGAATAACATTTATATTATGCAATATTTTTATAGGACAATGTTTGTTATCATCGAAATCAATTATATAAATAAAGGTGGGAGCCATAAGGCCAACAATCTCCCCCTTTTTTTTTTTATGACAAACATTGGGTATAATGTGCATATAAAATGAAGCTACGTGGATTTGTAGCTCCCCCTAACAATACGCATAGGATAATGAATATTTCAAATTCAAGTGCATTGCATATTTTAGGTGACAGATCTATATCTCTTCATTTTAGTGTGCATATTGTACCAAGACTATGCATATGTTGCATTTTTTCCCCTTTTGGCATTAACAAAAAGATGCTGAGAGGAAGATAGAACAAAAGAGCATAAATTTAGAGGGTGAAAGAAAACATTAGCTCCCCCTAAATTTAGTACACAATGAACCATGGTTTGAAAAAGATTTGAAAATTTAGGCTCAAAGTTTTTAGAAAATAGTCGTGAAGTAGGTATAGCCACAAAATTTGGAGAATTGAAAGATGATATCCATTTAGATCATCAAGGAATATAGAAACTATTTTGATAATTGTAAGGATGATTAACGGTATTTTGTCAAAGGAGAATATCAAAATCAATACTAACCAAGAGCCATAAAAATAGCATGGTAAAAATTATGCTAAAAAAACGAAGATTTCTGCAAGACATGAGTTCAACCCAATAGATAAATATGAATCAAGTTGAATCAAGGGTGAATAATTTTATCAAAATTCCAATCAAAATATATTTCAAAAAATGATATCAAGGAAAGGTTGATAAATGTGGTATAAAGCTGTCAAAAAGTATGATTTAATGTCAATTGGTGACAAATAAATTCTGCAAAGTTTAAAGAGTATGACAGTTAAATAACTTCCAAATAACCCAAGTTATATCATCAAAACAAGTTGGTGAAAAATAGCCCAAGTGTAACAGCTAGTCATATAGGCAAGATATAATCCATTTAAGAGTAAACTAAAGCTAAATGGCTGTTGTAATTAATCAAGAGTTTTAATCATAACCAAAACTCAAATAAGAGAGAATTTGTCATAAGTTTCAAGCGACTAGAACCAAGCTTGAATGACCACAAGTATATAAAAAAAAATTCCCCAAAATCTTATCACAATGAGTGACAACTTATTTTAAACATAAACCTGTCAAAAGAAACAAAATAATATCCACATACATCCAAGACACTAGTTAGGATATCACAATTTCAAAATTTTAGAATTTGATATTGTATCTAAACAGGATAAGCTAACAGATAACCATAATATCCTCCACATTTGAGCAAACTTACTCAAAGTAATTGAAAGGATTAATATATTCAAGGTTAACTATCAAAAAGTTAGATCATATGTTCAAAACAAAATTATCCTTAGCATCCACAAGTCAAAAGGATAAAAACTAATAGTTAACCAACCAAAGACTAAAGAGGTATCCAAATGTATCAACCATATAACAAGTCAAAATGAGTTTCATAATTAACTAAAAATAAGTGTTTGGGTCAAATGCAGAGTCAAGCGAAGCATCAAGGGATGGGTCTACAGGTGCATCCACATTCGGTTCTTCTTCCATAGGTGCTGCAGGTTCTTCTTCCACATACACTCCCATGTTAAGCCTTTCCCGAATTTCCCGAAATTCTCGCACAACTCGCTGCTCAAGGGAGTCAATCTGCCCATAGATGCCCAAAGAGAGAGAATCAATATGAACCACTAAGCGATCATATGGGTCTTATGAACCTTCACATTCGGGGATTGGAGGAGCATATCTCTTTCTCCTTCTATTTTGTACTTTCGCTTGGTTGATTTCCCACCTCTTTTCATCCGCAATCCACTTGTGCCCCATCTTTACAAATGTAGTCTCACAAAATGTGTCAGAATCGATAGTGGGATCATTCTCTTCGATCTCCATCTCCGAGATGACATCCACCCCAAACAAGTCAAATATACATGATAAGAGCATACCATATGGTAAGGCATGAGAGTATTTGTTAGCAAAAGTGTGGATTTGATCAATGATGACAAAAGCAAGGTTTATAGGTTCCTTGTTAAAAATTGCCCAAATCATAAAAATGTGTCATTCGGAGATATATGTGTAACTCTCTGATTTTGGCATAATATTGTGAGTTACAATGGAGTGAATGACCTTAGCGTTCAAAGTGAGTTGGGAGGTAAGTTTGGTGAATTCATGCATTTCCATTGTGGAATTACCACAAATTTGGCGAATGGCCTCAAACATAGGAAATTTGTCACTTTTAAAGGGATGGTTTTTAGGTTTAAACCAAAACATCTCACCAACTGGAATATTGAATAAGTTTGCAAGGGTATTTGAATCAAATTCAATTTTTACACCCTTAACATAGGAATGAATTGAACTTTTATTCACAGTGGCTAAGTTTGCATAGAAGTGTCTAACAATGAGGGTTGTGGTTGGGTTGTCAATTTCTATGATAGGCAACCAATGTAAATCTTTGAACAAAGAGTAAACATAAGGGAAATTCTCTTCAAGGAAAGAATGTGGAATGCTCTTACCACGTACAATTGTTCTTGAGGCGATGTGTTCGATGTACAGAGCTTCACATTTCTGAGAAATGAAGAGTTCCAAATATGGTGCATTTGATCGTGGACGACGAGAAACATCTTCTACAACCTTTTCTTTTCCCTTGTTCCTTGGAAGAGCCCTTGAAGACCCTTCCCCATGAGTTCTATTGACTGGTGTGGATTTCTTGGGAGCCATGAGTGTTTTTAAAGTAAAGAAATGAGGATGAAATAAACAAGTAGAATGATGTTATGGAGGATTGAATCAGCTTAAAAATGCAAAGGGCACTTAGGGTTAGGGTTTTTGGAGAGAAAACTTGAGAGAAAACGAAGGAAAATAAGTTGAAATATGAACGGGCACGCATTTTAAAAAAAACATAGCCTCCGCGGTTAGTCGACTAGTCATGGTGCTTAGTCGACTAAAGAGCTTCTTAGTTGACTAGTCACTATGTTTAGTCGACTAAACGAGAGGCAGTAGCCATTTTTAGTTTTCCAAAAACTTTAGTCGACTAGGAGGGATTGCTTAGTCGACTAATCAAGTCTATTCATGTTTGTCTTGAAAAACCAGTTCTTTAGTTAACTTGGGATGAAAAGCTTAGTTGACTAAACTTTTTCAAAAATTAATTTTTCAAATATTTTCTTTCCAAAAGTGTCTTTTTATGTATGCATATGATGTATGAACAATTATGCAAAATAGAATGTCATCAAAATATTATTTTAAGCATTGCATATGTTAATTTAATCAAACAATAACCCAATATATATATGCATGATACAAACAAGAATACTAATTTACCAGTTAAATTTGATCCTTCAAAGATATCAATCATGATCATAGAATATGTTTCCATTGGCATGAGGGGTTGATAAATTTGGATTGTCCTCTTCATCATACTTAGATTTAATTAATTCAAGTGCATTCATATTCATGAGTAGAGGGCAATACCTTTTCTTGTGTCCTCTTTCAAAACAAAGCTTACATATTTTGAACTTTGACACGCTTGATTCACTTGTTCAATAGTTGATGGATATTGGAGTGAGTTGTATGCTTTCTTCATCATTACCGTCATCACTGTTTCTTTCCTCAATCTTAATGACATCACTATAGTTGATGTTTAAATGATTTTGAGCTTAATTTTGTGATGGATGCTCAATCTCTTCTTCAACTTCTTCACTATGTTACCTTCTCAAGTATGGTTCATGTTGCATGAGAGAGTTAATGAGTTCCTCCATGCTCAGAGTTGAAAGGTCCTTTGCTTCTAGAATGAAGTTGATTTTTATCTCTCATTCTCTTGAAAGAGACCTAAGAAACTTACTCACAATATATTCATTAGTGTAAGTCCTTCCAAGTATTTCCAAATAGTTTAAAAGATATGTAAATTGTAAATGCATTTGAAAGATAGTTTCATTATGAACCATTTTGAAAGTTTCAAAATCATAAATAAGAGATTGGATTTTGGTTAATTTAGCTTGAGAATTTTCTCCATGAATTAGCCCAAGTGTATCCCAAATTTGTTTTGAAGTTTCAACTTTTGAAATACGATTATATTCATTTTCACATAAGGAATGAAACAAAGCTTGTTTGGTGATATATTCATTTTGAAAAATTTTGTGGTCTATTTCAGTCCACTCATTTCTAGGTTTTGTGGGCAGTTTTGTATGACCACATATAATGAACCACATTCTATAGTCTTGAGCTTGAAGAAAAATGCTTATCCTATTTTTCCAAATTAAATAATTTTCACCATTGAAGATAGGAGATCGGTCAATGAAATGGACTTGTGAAAAGCTCGATTCCTTAATGTTTGTCATGATCTTTTATTCAAGAAAACAATCAAATATTGAGCACTGGCTCTGATAGCAATTGTTGTCCCAAATATATAACCCTAGAGGGGGGTGAATAGGGTTTATGGCAAACTTTAGTAAATATTACAAATTAAAATTTACGTTCAATTACTTAGCAAATGGAAACAAATATATAAACAAGTAATTGAAATGAGAGTAAGGGATAGAGAGATCAAACACAGAGATTTAACGTAGTTCGGCTCGCCTACATCCACTCTTTAAGCACTTAGCCCAAGGATTCCACAATCCACTAAGGATTAGCTCTTTCAAGGTGGAGAAACCTTTACACAATCTTCTTTATCTCAGGTGGAAGACCCCCACCTAAGCTCACAAAAAACTTGTACAAAGGCTCACAAAGAACCCACTAGTGCTCACAAAGAATACTTCTTCAAGCTTCACAAAGAATGCTTGGTTAATGCTCAAAAAGAACCTTCTATGGTGTCTCATAAAGAACAAACCTTCAATGCTCACTAAGAGCACTTACAAGATTTACAAATGGATGAGATTTGAATATAACAAGAGAACTCCTTTATCAGTAGATGAATTACAAAATAAGCTCTCACTATTATCTCTCAAATGAATTAATTAATTTTGGATCAAGAGAATGATTATTTGACTAAATCAAACAAGATTGATGGTAGACAAGTTGGAATATGTTTGAGTATGTTCAGCCTTTTGTTTAACACTCATTCAAGGAGTATTTATAAGCCCCAAAGAGTGTATGGCCGTTAGACACAATAATATGACCGTTTGGGTTTGTCAAAACTAGTCGTTATAAAGTTCAAGGCACGATTAGTCGACTAGGTAAATATGATTAGTCGACTAGACAAGTTAAAACTAGTTTGTTTTGAAATCTGGGCTTGATTAGTCGATTAGACAAGTGGGGTTAGTCGACTAATAAGGCTTTTAGTCGACTAATCAAGTGGTTAGTCGACTACTTGACAATTTTCATAAAAATTGCTTACTGCTACTACTTTAGTCGACTAGTCAAATAGGCTTAGTCGACTATGCAATGTTCAAAATCAATTTAAGTGAAAATTGACAAGTCTTTTGAGTTTATAAAAGCCCACTTTGATTAAAAACATTTGTGACCAATAAAAATGGTTTTTTTAAATTAAAACATAGTCTATAATGTTCATGTTCTTTTGAGCCATAATGAGTTCAATTCCCAATGAGAGATTTTACAAGTAAAGTCCTAAACTCACACAAGTCTTCAAAAAAATTCTTCAAATGAGCTCCAAGTCTTGTGTTTGGCTATTTTGGCTTGAACTTTACACATGGAATGCATGGCTAGCTCCAAAGATTTGGCATTAGATCTTCAAAAGATAGTGCAACTCTATAAATCCTTATTTACAAGATATGTGCTAGAGAGCAATGAATTTTCACAGGATATAATTTACCAATTTCAATTAAAAGTGTAACAATGATATGATCAATTGAAAATTAGATAAGAAATTCAAATAACATTTGTATTATGCAATATTTTTATAGGACAATGTTTGTTATCATCAAAATCAATTATATAAATAAAGGTGGGAGCCATAAGGCCAATAGTATTGTTTGTCTATCAATATGATGTATTGATGTTTATTGATGATATACATTTGCCTAATCTCTTGCTATGTATGAATACTTAATTTTTGAAGCTAAATCTTTTTGAAAATATTTTGTTGCAAAATGAGGAGATTTATTTTCAAATAAAGCATTGTCTTAGCAATGACATTTTTTTAAAAAAATCTCTTGATTATTCTAATGATTATCTTTATTTATTGCTAAAGATAATATTTTGATTGAATATTATTTGAAACAATTGGTACATTCTTGTTTAAACCATTTTCTAGTTGGATGTCTTGTTGATTAAAGCTTGACTCTTCTTAATTGGTTAATCAATGTGTATTAATCTTAATGTTTAAAAACCTCCTTAAGCTTGGATATTTTGAGATTATAAAATTGGTATCTTACTTTTGTTACTATCCTTGTTTATTGCATATGTTAATCAACAATTGGTATTAATTAATATCTTCATCAATTGGTATTAATTAATATCTTCATCAATTGGTATCTTTTTGTTTCTTCTAAATTGATATTTCTTTGTTGTAAAAAGAAGAAAAATCCTTTTGAAAAATCATGTATTATTTTTGGGGGAGATAATGACTTATTTCTTGAACTTTTGTTCTTATCTTTGTTGCCACTAATTGATATCTTTTTGTTAATGCCAAAGGGGGAGAAATATGCATAATCTTTGATATAATAATTGATATTAGTTATGCATAGCATTGGTAAAATATGCATGATGAAATGAATATGAATCATAGATGGATTTGATACCTACAATATGCTCATGTTTAAATATTATAGCTATCGTTTTATTTATGCATATTGATAGGGGGAGCTACAAATCTTTAGTTGATATATTCACTCTCATATGCAATATTTTACTCAATGATTGTCATCAACAAAAGGGGGTAGATTGTTAGCCTTATGGCTTCCACCCTTGTTGGTTGATTTTGATGATAACAATCACTGTTTTGCGATTCTATTTGATTTGCATCTTATGTATATTTGCAAGTATTCTTGTGTTTATTTGCAAATATAAATTGTGGTAAAATTCATCATGATCTTTGTACCTTTGTATCATGGATTTGTTATGGATTTATTTTACCTAAAATATGTTATATGATTCTTTAGTAATCTTTGGTATCATTCTTTGCATATATGCATATAGTTCGGGGGAGCCACAAATCTTTTATTGATTTATTTGTTTCTTTGATTGATTTATTTATTTTATATGCTAATTGTGCTCAATGTTTGTCATCAACAAAAATGGGGAGATTGTTAGCCTTATGGCTTTAATCCAACTTTGTCGTATGATTTTAATGAAAACAAACATTGTGTTATGTGTATTCAATTGTGCATATGAATACTTTGTTATACACTCATGTTTAATTGTCAAACCTTATTGAGTGTTTATTTGGCTAACCTTATTGAGTGATTGACATTATCATATAGTTCTTGTATATCCATTTTGATATATGTATTTATAAGAATATGATTCAAGTTGTCTTTGAAGTAAAGCTCAACCATCATGAAAATGAAGCTCATGGACTACATTGAACCTTATGTGAATATAAATATGTTGTATACTCACTAAAGACCATGAAGAGAGCTATTGCATTGATGCAATCCATTTATTGAAGTCAAAGATGAAGCCTAGCACAAGCCACGCACAAATGTTGAAGATCCTTTATGAAGATCTTGCTTTTATTCTTGTGTGAGAGTGCTTAGGATTTATATTGTAAATCTCTCTTCATGATGAACTATAATTGGCTCAATTGACTATGACTTAAAGACTATAGGTTTTAACTTGGAAAATCACATTTTGGTCACAAAATTGATTCAAACTCATAATGGGCTATATGGATTCAAAGACAAAATGTTTTATACTTATTGTTTTGGCTTAAACATCTTTGGAAAATATTTTGAACTTAGCTAAAATTGTCTTTGAACTCTTAGTTAACTTGTTCATATGTTATAAGTTAATTTGGACTGAAGAAACTCGAAATATTGGCATTAAAGTTTTTCTAGTTGACTAACACTTTAGTCCTAGTCGACTAAGTGTAGATCAGAGGCCATGTTTTGAGAAGTCTTGAACTAGTAGACTAAACATCATGGACTAGTCGGCTAACTATCCTAGTCGACTATGACCCCTGTCCCAGTCGACTAAGACCAGGTCAGTAGCCATGTTTGAGAAGCAGAGTTGCTAGTCGACTAAGACCCCTCTTCTAGTCTACTAATCGATCCCGGAAAATTTTCAAAGAATATTTTTAAGTTTCTAGTCGACTAACCTTTTTGTCCCAGTCGACTAAGAAAACCCAGAAATGTTTCAAATGTATTTTTCATGAGCTAGTCGACTAGCCATTTTAGTCCTAGTCGACTAACCGTGCCTGTGAAGTTAAAATCTTTTGAAAATAAGCTTGCTATTCGACTAACCACATTTGTCCTAGTCGACTAACTATGCTCTGCAACAAATAACAACTCTATTTTTGTGCCTAACGACCATATTCTCTTATGTGCCTATTTATACTCATTGTATGAGTCTTGAATCAAAAAAATGAACACACACAAACATATAGAAACTTAGTTTACATCATTTTGTGTGATATTAGTCAATTGATTCATCATTCTCTTTTGAGCCCATTATTAGTTCATATCTTTGAGAGATATTAGTGAAAGCTTTTATTGGTACAATCATCTACTCTTTGAGGAGCTCTTTATTTGTACACATTCAATCACATTTCATCTTGTAACCTTGTGTGAAGAAGGGTTGGGTTGTAACATTTGTAAGTTTGAAGTTCGATTTGTTCAATTTCAAGCTTGAGAAGAGTGCTCTTGGTGAGCATTGATGAGAATCTTCCACCATTAAAGAAGATTGTGGGCGAGGGTCTTCCACCTTAGAAAGAAGGTTGTTGTAAAGGTTTCTCCACCTTGAAGGAGTAATCCATAGTGAATTGTGTGCTTCCTCAAGACGGAGATCTTGAGGCGTGGATGTAGATGGAGATTGAACCACGTTAAAATCATTGTGTTTGAATCTCTCTAACTCTATCTTAATTGCTATATATCTTGTTGAGTTGTGATTCATTCTCATATTCTCTCATTTGCAATTAAATTTATTAACTTGTTTATCTTTATCTAAATTTAATTGAACCATAATTTTAATTTGGTAATTAATTATTGTTGAAGTTTGCAAAACCTCTATTCACCTCGCTCTAGAGGTATATACTTGGGCCAACATATACGAGTTAGGTAAATTTACTTGTTTGAAAGTCATATTAAATGCATACAATATAGTTTATATAAATTTACCTGTTTGAAGATATACAGCAATTTGTGCATCCACTGTGTGTATACGAGTTAAGTAAATTTACTTGTTTGAAAATCAGATTAGATGCATTCATTAAGTCAATATAAATTTACCTATTTGAAAATATATGACAATTTATGGATCTCGACACATGTATATGAGTTATGTATATTTACCTATTCTACAAACTAAAGAAAGTTATGAATTTACCTGTTTGCAAACGTCCAATAAAATGAAAATATTTATTGAATTTTTATGAATAGAAAAAAGAAAGAGACATGAATTCCAACCTGTCCATGATTTGTTTCAATTAATAATTCCCAAATAGGATTTTATTTGTTTATAATTTCCAACAATATATATACTAGCATAAATCCCGGGCAATGCCCAGATATAAAAATAATGGCGGAATAGTAAAGAATTTATCAAAAAATATAAATATTTAATAAATGGTTTGATCAATTTTAGTTTTAACATTATTTAATAAAATATTTTTAAAATCTTGGGCAATGCTCAGGTGTGAAAATAATAGTGGAACATTAAGAAACTAATTGAAAAATATAAATATTTAGCAAAAATTTTGATCAATTTTAATTTTAACATTATTGAAAAAAATACTTTCTTTATTGCCGTCCAGTTTTATACATAAAATAATGAAAAAAATGTCATTTTCTCAAAACTAACGGTGAATTATTGTTATTTTTTAAAATTAAATAACATTAATGGACCAGATATGTAAAAAAATGTTTGAGAGAGAGCTTTACTATTTTTTAAATGAGCAATGCTATTCGACCTAGTTATTTCACCCACTCTTTTCCACCAACCTTAGTTGGCATTCAATGTGTGGTTCACATAAATAAAAGTAAAATTTTTATTGTTTCAAGATCACAAACATGATTGGTCCAAGTAAGGTGGGTGGGAAAAGGTGGGTGAAGTAGCATTTTTCTTTATAAATGGAGATTTGAAATTTGAATTTGAAATGAGTGTAAGAAGAGAAGAGATAATAATTGGCTAAAGAGAAACTTAAGGCGCGTGCGTTGTTTAAAGAGTATCATGAGCTTTTAATGGAGAGAGAGAGAGAGAGAGAGAGAGAGAGAGAGAGAGAGAGAGAGAGGGAGAGGGAGAGTTTGAATCAATAATAAAAGAAGAAAAAATAAGAAAAAAAGAGAAATATGGAGAGCTTGCCAATTCTGCTCATTGAGGGAGGGCTTGGCATATATATATAAACAAGCTGATTGAAGATGATGCTCTGATGCTTGTAACTTTCTCCACTCTTGCAACACATGTTTAGATTATTATTATTATTATTTTTTTTTAAATGTGATTGATCAAGACTTTAGAATGAGGGTTTTCGTGCCCCGAACGATGGCTAAAATCTTGGGGGATTTTGGTAACCACCATTTTTTGCAAAAACCTAATTTGGAAAAAAAAAAAACAATCAAAGTTAGATTCTATAAATAAGGGCAAATCCGTCAAAATCTATATAATTTATCTCTTTCATAAACCAAGTTTGTTGTAGGGTGTTTTGAGTATATAACCCATACACCAAGGGGTTATAGGTTAAATACTCTAGAAAGAATATATAATCCATTAGTTGGTTTTTCAAAATACATATCCCACAACTAGTGATCCAACGGTGGCTTTGTCAAAACTTATTTTACAATTGCCTCTAAACTGGGTACCTTATAATAACGGATCTCTATTATACATATAAACATGATCATGTTTGTCTCTTAATAAAAGACTAAAGTTGAATGAAAGAGAGTATTTATAAGTTACCACTTTTTATTTATAAATATAAAAAGATAAAAAAGTTTTGGTAGTGCAAAATAGTAATAATTATTTATTGCTATCTTAACTTTTAAACGCAAGTATCAATACTTTTCATAATTAAAATTTTCACTTTTTAACTTATAAAAAAAAAAGAAAAAGAAAAAAGCGATACCTTAAGTTACTTCAACATGGCTCAAAATTAAGAGTAAAGTACAACTTGGCTAAAAAAACCTATTAATATTTTAAAATAATCAAAATATTGGAGTGGTGGGGGGTGTTAACAAACTTATATAAGCATAGAGAAATAATCGATTAAGGTTTGGACCTTAAGCTTAATTTAAGGTCCACTTTTCACTGGGATTAGTATTTTGAAAAAGCAACTGTTGGATAAGATAATCATCTTATGTATGTCATGTATGCTAAAAATCATAGTGATCCAATGGTCGGTTTTCAAAATAAAGACTGTTAAACAATTTTTATAGCTTTCAACAGTATTAGAGTGTTTCACGAACTGTATTTTGAAAACCAATTGTCGGCTCGCTGTGATTTTTGACAGACATAAAATACATAAGAAGATTATCTAATCCAATGGTCAATTTTTCAAAATACCAACGGCTGTGTCAAAAATGGTGAGTGGACCTTAAATTAATTTAAAATCCGGATCTTAATGGATCAAGTCTATATAATCATATGCCGACTAAATTAGGACTATATATATATATATATATATATATATATATATATATATATATATATATATATATATATATAGAGAGAGAGAGAGAGAGAGAGAGAGAGAGGAGTTCTCCCGAGCGAGGTCGTTCATGAGAGACTCTACACATCCAATTGCAATGCATAGTGGACGGCTGGGATTGTTTCCCAAAATCAAAGCTAATCAATGTTTCAATTAAAAAAAAAAAAATGGCCTTATCAGAAAATTTGTTCGTAATATGATACAATTAAATATCGATTTAACACATACTACCTACTAATATGTATTAAAATTTCCTCTACTAAAAGTGGTTGTGGCAAAAGTTGTGGCTTCCTAACTTTTGCCGCAAGCACTTATTGTATGAAAATTTGCCAACATCCATTCTTATCTCAAGTTGTATAAAAGTGATTACTCCTTCTAAATTTTTAAATCAAGTGAAATTTTGAGCTCCAAAAGGGATTTTAGAAAAATCTAATACAAATGGGCCGTAATTATAATATTTTTTGCAATATGAATAATAAACTAATTGGCCAAAAAAAAAAAAAAAAAAAAATCTGCCCCTAGAGCAAAGGGGAGTGAATTAAAATTTACCAAAAATTTGGCAATAGTAGCTTGGATATAGGGACACTATAACATAAAGGGGAGTGAATTAAAATTTAGTAGACCTCCTATTAAATAGCATGCATTAATATTATAAACATATACATTATCTTGAGCAAAATGTAACAATATAGTATTATATAAGTTGTCATAAATTGTCACCAAATTTTTGTTTACACATCTCTGCCCAAGAATTCTTTGAAACATGCATGTAATCACTTACAACTATTAAATAGGTGGTAATGATGCAATGGTGACTGTTGTCCCAAATATATAACCCTAAAGGGGGGTGAATAGGGTTTATGGCAAACATTAGCAAATATTACCAAATAAAAATTAGGATTCAATTACTAAAGCAGAAGCACAATAATAAAAGAAAGTAATTAAATGAGATAAAGAGAGAGAAATCAAACACAGCGATTTAACGTGGTTCGGCTCACATACATCCACACCTTAAGCACTCAGCCCAAGGATTCTACAATCCACTAAGGATTAGCTCCTTCAAGGTGGAGAAACCTTTACACAGTCTTCTTTATCCCAGGTGGAAGCCCCTCACCTAAGCTCACAAAGAACTTGCTCGATGGCTCACAAAGAACCTTTTCAATGACTCACAAAGAACCCTCAATGATGTCTCACAAAGAACACACCCAAGTACTCACAAAGAACCCTCAATGGCTCACAAAGAACCCTCAATGGTGTCTCACAAAGAACACACCCAAGTGCTCACAAAGAACACACCCAAGTGCTCACAAAGAACACTTCTTCAAGCCCCAAAAGAATGCTTGGGCAATGCTCACCAAGAGAAACTCTTCAATGCTCACCAAGAGCACTTCTTCAATATCACAAGATATACAAAAGATGTGTACAAAGATTAAGTCCTTCAAGAGTAAATGAAATACAAATAAAAGCTCACACTAATATCTCTCAAGGATTTAAACTATTTGGCTCAAAAGAGGATGATGAATCTTGACTAAATCACACAAAAATGATGAATACTAGATTGATATATGTTTGTGTATGATCATTAGTTGATTCAAAAATCATAAAATGAGTATATAAATAAGCTCATAAAAGAATATAGCTGTTTAGAGACAAAATAGAGCCGTTAAAAACTAGCTGTTATGAACTATCAGGTCGCTTAGTCGACTAGACACAAATGTCAATCGACAAGAGGGTTCAAAATACTTTTGAAAAAGTTTCTGGAGTTGATTTTTCGACTAAAACATGGTGATTAGTCGACTAGGAAGGTGCTTAGTCGACTATAGCATAGTGTTAGTCGACTAGGAGCTTATTTTTTTGAAAACAGCTACTGGCTTGCGATTAGTCGACTAGACAAGGTGATTAGTCGATTAATCTCCAATTTTACTTGAGCTGAAATTTATATATTCTAAAACTAGACTTCTCAAGCTTTTCGTGCATACCATGATCATCAAAAACGGAGTCTGGATAAGGGAGATATGACCATTTTAAGTTGGAAGTTTTTGTCAGCAAAAAAACAGCATTTCATAAAACATTTTGTCATTTGAGTCCAAATAGCCCATTATGAGTTTGATTTAATTTTTGACCAAAATGTAATTTTCCAAAGTTAAAACCTATGGTCTTTTAGTCACGGACAATTAAGCCAATTATAGTTCATCCTAAAGAGAGATTTACATAATAAATCATAAACATTCACATAAGAACAAAAGCAAGATCTTAAACACTTGTGCTTGGCTTGTGCTAGGCTTCATCTTTGACTTCAATAATTTTGTAACTCTTTGTTCCATGCTCAAAGGTGAATATTCAACAAGTTCACTAGAGCTTAGCTTTAATGATGGATGAGCCTTCTTTAATTGACAACTTGAATCATGTTTTTATAAGCATATATATATATATATATATATATATATATATACACTATAAATGATATATAAGAACTATAGGATAATGTCAATTAACCAACAAGGTTAGTCAAATAATCACTCAATAATATTTAGCAATTAACAAGAGTGAATAACAAAGTATATGCATAATTGAATATACATAGAACAATGTTTGTCATCATCAAACATGGAGCACAATTTGCATATAGAATAAATAAATCAATCAATGATTTGTGCATGGCTCCCCCTAACAATATGCATATAAATATACTAAAGATTATCATTTAAAGCATACGCATATTTTAGGTAAAACAAATTCATTATGCAATAATAAGTTCATGATACAAAGATATAAAGATTATCATGAATTTTACCACAATTCATGCTAGCAAATTTACACAAGATGCAAATCAAATAGAATCACAATACAATAATTGTTATCATCAAAATCAACCAACAAGGGTGAAAACCATAAGGTTAACAGTGACCTTGACTCCGAAACGATAACGGTCCGTTACAAAAACCAGTACATGGCACGGTGCCTAACGTCTGGAAAACTGGGACATTCCATTGTTTATGAATTATTTAGAAGTGTCCCGCAAAGTCCACTATTGTAGAACTTCCATCTGAAAAATTACATGCAAAATAATTTCAATATTTGAAAAATATAATTTGACTCAAAAAATGTATTATGATCACCACGTTCATATATTTATCTATAAATATGGGGTTTAGCTTACCACCAAGTGGGGTGAAGTTAGAATCATCGGAATTGGTAGACAAATTGTTTGAATCATTCCCAGTTGACCTAACCAAATGCACAGAATATCATTACTTGTGTCAAGATGACTTCCAATCAAATCATTAGGCTATTTTATGAATAATAGATGAAACCCTTTACAACGTTGACCGAAAGAAATTAAATAAATTTAAAGAAGTTTCCCCTTTACAGTTTCTTAATCAATAATTAACTCCAACCAATATTTATTTTTATTGTAATTTACGCTAATGCCAACCCCCCAAAATTTTCCATGCACTTATGGTGACCATATTTATTATTTTTATATTTGATTGTCACTCCCTTCCGCTGCAGCTGCATCTGTAGCTGTTTTGAGATAGTAGTACCGATATCTTCGGGTAGCCATCCGGTTGTTCTCTTCACGTATAATGTTCAGGGCTCTCCTAAGTTTAGCGAAGTCCCCATTTGGAAGAGTTATTGCTCGACGGCGTGGAATAGGACCCCCCAATGGCGGAGTTCGTACACCAAATTTTCTGCTTCATGTACCCGAAACTCCCACTCGTTGCGCATTTTGGCAATAATAGCTTCGCTTTGCCGCTCTCGCGGGTTCATAGAGTAACTGAAGTCGTCATCAAGAAACCACACCCGATCGCAGCTTCAAAAAATATCACCAGGGGTGTAGCTTCTAGGATCCATTGTTCTCTAAATGAAAAATGAAGTTTATATATATTTCACTTGTGTGGCATCCGTAAGGTTTAAATAGATGACCTCTTAGTACTTGACTAGACACATGTGTTATGTAGTGTCGAACTATTCACATGTGACTAATAATGTACGACTTTATGGAGTGATAAATTAAATGTATGTAATAAAAGATTTTTTATTTACCCATTAACAATAGAAGAAATATATTTGTTCAATTAACATTACTACAACTTTGATTTAAGAGGATGGTTTTAAATGTGTCCTCATGCTTTATAAATCATAGATTTAAGAGGACGGTTTTACGAGTGCCCTTAAAAACAATGTTTTAAAACCCGGACCGTTCATCGAACTGGAAAAGTTATCGGGTTAAGGGTCAACCGGTTCAACCGGTTGAACCGCCGGGTTGAACCGTAACGTCATAAATATATTATTTATTTATTTATTTAATAGAATAAAAGCTATAAATGATTCAAAATATATTTTTTTTTAAATGTTTGTACAATCAATTCATATATTTGAATTTATGTGCAGTCATCAAAATTGAAAATTGATAATTACTATCGATCAATCTTTATTATATATATTTTTTTAAATGCAAGATAAGAATATTGTATTATTAAATTAGGTGCTTTGGTTTCTTTTTGTTATTTGAGATTTTTTAAAACTAATTTGCCCTTTTAGCCTTCTTGGCTTTAAGAGATTTTAAAAATATTGGGACTATTTTAGTCATTTTAGCACCTTAAAAAAAATTAAAATTTAAAAAAAAAAAAAAAAAAAAAAAAACGGGTTGACCGGTTTGACCGGTTGAACCGCCGGGTTGAACGATTTATTTAAAAAATGGGTTTTTGTGGGTTAAACCAACCGGAGAGGGGACCGGGAACCCGGTCCAACTAGTTGAACTGGCCGGTCCGGTCCGGGTTTAATAACAATGCTTAAAAATACAAATTAAAATGACGGTTTTACGAGTGTCCTTAAAAATGTTTTTAAGGACAATTTTAAACAGTCCTCTTGAATCATATTTTTAAGGACACTCATAAAACCATCCTCTTAAATCGTAGTTTTAAAAAAAAAAAAATTCAAAGAGGATAGTTTAAAACAGTCCTCTTTGCTTCTTTAAAAAAAAATAAGAATAAAAATAATTAAATAAAATTTTGTATTTCTAATTGAACCTATTGTATGGAAGCTTACCAAAGTTATATTCATTAAGCCTATAAAATCTAAATAATTCACAAGAAATAAAAATAATCAGTATTACATAAAGATACTATTACAAACCCGTCCCAATACCATTTCTACTTTTAAAAAGAGGAAAATACACTACTAAAATTTTCTCTATCCAAGCTTCAACTTATATGCATATATCTATTCAAATTTGAAAACAAAACAATGACTATATGTAATTATGACTTTAAACTTTATTGCTACTAGAGTAAAGCAATTCCCTAAAGTTTTAGGAATTCAACAACCTTAGAGAAAAAATTGCATGAAAATAAGTATACAGAGAAAATTACAAGTGTTTTTCTACATCTATTATTGGTATAGAAGTGTATGTTTTAATTTCAAGGCAAAAATTCGGCAACATTTCCTCAGTTTTTGCAATATTCCCAAATTTTTACCTGTAAAAATAAAAGTTTATAGAACTTCTTTAATTATATCCAAACAACATTACTATCTTGTAAAAGTAAGAAGCTAAATCTCAATTAAAAAAAAAAGTATATCGGAAGCTCAACAACTAGAAGAGTAGTATAAGGATGCAAAGGTGTCTTTATCAATCTTGCAATAGAACGAGCATTAGAGATAGAGAAAACTTTATATATATTGTTCTATCCAATAAAGATTGGCAATCTGAAAAATCTAATAGAACAGCTATAGCAGTCTTGAGCTGCCAATTTTATCTAGCAACCTACAAGATATCTCAAAATTTTAAAATCAAGCCTTTCTAGAAATGGAGTTAGTTGGTGCAGACTCTTAAGTTAATATTCATTTCTAGAAATTATCCAGCTTGAAGTTTTCTTTTCTAAAGAAACCCACACAGCAGACTATAATTCAGGGAAAAACTTGGGAAAACTTAAAACTAACAATGATTAATTTGAATTTGAGAATCAAAACAAGATTTATTTGTGTACGGACTATAATTTATCAGTACGGACTATAATTTATCAAACATGAGATTCCCAACACGTGCTAGGCTTCTTTTTCAAATGAAGTAAGAGTTTCAAATTAATATTTTGTGTTTCAAGCAATTTAAAAAGAACTCAAAGTTGTACCTGCAGAAGTGTGACATAATCCAAGAGAATGAGAGACTAAGGAAGAAGGCACAACTCCTCAACCAGGAGAAACAAGCACTGCTATCCGAACGGAAAACAATAAATGTAGAAAAAAGTTTCCATTTAACTTTTGAAAACAAACTTCAAATAGAAGTAGATTAAAACTGAAAACAACATATATATAAATTGATGAAATCATTTAATTAAAGCTAATAAAAGTATTCTTGCAAGTTAGTCCTAAATCACAACCTTCTATTAAAGCAGTCCAAAATCTTGACATGTGAAACTAAAGTTAGCCCTTCAGACTACCCACAAGCCCCAATTCCATCTTCCATGTTACTCACATAATACAGGAAGGAAAGAGAAAAGTCCTTTCAAAGTCTCAAGAAAGTCCCTGGAAACTAACTGAAGTCATTGGTACTTAAACAGGGTCATACTGAATTCTGTTCTCAACAGATTCCACTAAGTTGCCTCTGCTGGTCAATTGAACTAGCTAACAAAATTAAGGCATTTCTAGCCTATTTCTTCATTCATATTTCATAGTGAAGATTTCACCAAAAGTTATGTTGGAGGTAGTAAAATGCCATTTTTCCTTGTATTAATTAGCTACTTGACTTAGCTAAGTTAAAATTTTCATTTTATTAGAACAGAAGATAGAAATAATAGAAGCAAAATAGAATAGAACATAATAGAAGCAAAATAGAACAGAAGCAAAACATAACAGAATAGAAGCAAAACAAAACATAACCAAAACTTACCTGCAAAGCATATGCAACAAACCAAGAAAGATGAAAAATCTCTTTTTTTCTGGTAAACTCTAAACTTGAGATATATGAGTGGGATATTTTTTTGGCAAGCCAGAAGAAAACCTGGTAGATATCATAATTATATATTATACCAACTCTCCACAATCTTGTTCTCTAGACCACTCAGATCTTGTAGTGAACCAAACAATTCAGTAAATTGGCTACAAATAAATTTCCAAGTAAACATAAAAATGGTCAAAGGCATACTATTTTATGCTAATTCTACATGTCTCTGTTAAAAAAATAGCTAAATAAGGCAACTTACACTACAGGGAAAATTGCTTTAGAATCCAATCAAATGCTAGAAAATCACAAAGTAAACAAGTTCACTCAAACTCACATAAAGGTCAACAACCTCACCAACAACACTAGGGAACTACATCATCTACAAAATGCAAAAATTCTGCAGGAAAATGTGTGAACACTAAGCATAAGAAATGCTAAGAGAACCAAATATCAAACAAATTCTGCAATTGAGTAGTACATTAAAAGAATCCCATATACAAGTGACCAAACAGAAAAATACTAAATGGTATAGTTCCATAACCAGTAGATTCATTCTTTATTTGCTAAAACTTTTGATTTGTTTTATCCAAGTGATTTCAAACTTATAGCTTCCTAACAAGTCTATACAGGATTAAAGCTAAAGTCATACAAGATTAGAGATTTCAAAAATATTTTCCTAGACACTATTTCAGTGGCCAAAGGAGCTTTTCAACCTCTTCCTCTCTCAATAGAGTTGAATAGCAGAGAAAAGATGCACAGCCAACGCAAAAGTAATTGGGATTCTAAGGTTTTTTTTTTCTTTGTTCTAACTTGTTTTAAAAAAGATAAAAGAAAAGAGCAATCACTAGCTCATGAGGTTCGAGGGATTCTAACTTGAGTTAAACCCAAGCTGAATTTCGGAGCACAATACCAGAAAGAAGAGAAAAATAATATCAGATTGGAACCAAACAGCAACATACTCATAAGGTTTAAGGAACAAGAATGAGAACATAAGCAAAAGTATTTAATTACCATACATTTTCTCACCCAACATTAGCAAAAGCTTAACTCAGCATATCAGAAAAATTCCCCTTACTCAGCATAAGCAAAAGTATTTAATTCCCCTTTTTGTTCTCATGGCTTTCACCACGGTTAGAAGGGTTACCTGACATGATACATATCGAACAATTTGTTACCACTTATCGATCAATATACTGCATAATATCATAAGCTAAATCAATCGCTTCAATTCATAAAATTATTCTTGCTCACTATCATGAAAATTAGTTTCTAATTTCATGATTAATATGGCTGCCACAGAATTACATTAAGACCTAAGTACGCACTAATGTTCCGTATAAGTTTGTTTCTGTTTAAAGAAAATGGTCCTCTATATGTACACATGCATGCACATATATATTAGACATTTTTCAGGTATCTGCTCATGGTAAGATTGATCCAAAATTTACCAAATGTACCAGTATTACCCAAACCACTAGCATAGACCACTTGAAAAATAATCATAAGCTTATAAAATAAACAACTAGAAACATTCGGGAGCAACACTAAATGAAGTCAAACAAGAAACATAACAATTATTTCAGAGGCTTCAGCGAGAAGAAGGAATATGACAAAAAATTTTAACTCTACCTGGACCTGTAACCAGCCTTGAACTGCCACTAATGGCCTAATGGGTGGTTGCTGTGAAGTATGATGTGGCTGTTGCTCAAATTCCTGCTGTTGCAGAGCTATTGCCAGTTGACGTTCAGAACTACCACAGCAATATACAATATACAATATAAATGTGAATAATAACTCAAAATTAAAAACTATAATCAACATGTAGAATGATTTTCACTCAGGAAAACGAAAAAAAATACTGATATAATGATATGGTAAGTTTTCAACTATAAAGAAATTTTAAAACTTCAGAAAAATTAAAAGACATAAAAGACGAAGTTTGTTTCTTCTAAAACTATGACAGAATTTCGTCTACAAATTTTCCAATATTGTAATGATATTACAACTCAATATCAATATATCATATTCTAAAATCGCCTAGGTCTGGAACCAATGCTGAAGTTGAGATTAAAAAGTTTGTTCCAAGAAACAATTCAATTCCTAAGATTAATTAAAAGACCCAAGAGGTGCAAAGAGATTGACAAATAAGAAAGTAACTCAAATTATTTGATCTACAAGTTAAAGACAATTATCACCAGAATGAGATTTAACAATTCAATTAAAAGGGCATTATCACAGGAGAAATTGTATCCCATCTGTGTTCAAAATAAAGACTAAGAAATCAACGTAAGCACCAGTAACAAGTTAGAATAATTCCTTAAAATTAGAACCCGCTTGAACTGAATTATCAATACTAGCAAGGTAGTACAGAGGCATGTGAATTTAAATTAGTATTAGAAACATTAGTGAGTCTAGTGACAAATTTCGGAGCCTCTCCAATTAAAAAGAAAACTCATACAGCAGTACTGGCCAAGGCATTTTGTTTGTCCCATGTGTCATTGCCATGACTATCTACCTTGAATTCCTTAAAATTATCCGTAATAAACAATGTATCCCCATTGACCTGAAAAAGCATAGGGAATCAAATTAAAATGCCAAACTTTGAGCATAATCGTTTAAGAAATAAAATTAAAAATTTAAAGCAATAACTTTTAGCTTTTGTATAGATGGAAAAAAGAATTGCTTCTCGAAGCACCAATTTTGCCTTTTTTATCCCCTAATACCAGTGACATTACTTTATCGAAATGCACCACCACCTTTACCACCAGCAAAACCACAAACTCCATGATCGACAGCACAACCACACCCAACCACATGCATGATGCCTAAATCTTTTGAATTTAAACTTGGAACACATCCATGTGTTAGTGTGCAAACACAAGTATGCTTAAATCTTTTCACACACGCACACACATATTGACAAACACTGTCAGATCTCTAGGGGCGTTTAGTAAATAGAGATTTTTTTTGGTAAGATAAAAATAAATATATGTATTCAATGGCATCAAAATGCACACATTAAAACCACTCACGTATATTAGAAATTACACAAATCTCTTCATATAATATCATCTCAGTTTTCTAGAAACATAATAACCACATGTATCAACAATTTGAAGGATTTTAAGAAATACAAACTGTCACTCTAATAACCATTGAGAAGAGTGGAATATAAAAATAAATAAATAAAATATAAGAGAAGTCACTTGTATATCTCTCTAGCAAGGGCCAATCAAGCTGAAGGCTAGAAAAAAAAAATCAGAGCAAAACCCAGGAAAGTGCAAAATAGAGAGCAAATAAAGCACCAAACTAACACCGCACACTTCAATACGCCCATCCTGCAGCCTGCAAAGAAGAGTTTCCAACATTTCCATGAACTCTTAGATGCCGTGACCCCTACTTGCAATCCAAATTGCTTAAACTACCAAAAGCCTTCAGCTCCAACACTTACTTCACCAATTCAACCTACATAAACTGCTTTGCAATGACAAAAGAGCCCAACTTTTTCTACAAAAAACACCAAACCCCAAATCCACACATAACCTTAAGACCTTTGAAACCTCAAAGACAGAATAAAGGCTGAAGCATATGTACACACAAATTTCGTGCTTTTAAATAAACACCGAAAAGAGAGTAGACAAATGTTGATTTTGATTTATATTTAAAAAAAATGTGAAGTACAATCTCTGTTGATATATTCGTTATAAAAGAATAAAAAATCCTCTGATTCTTCTCGTGGTAGATTTCTCGATTCAAGGGTGATGATCAT
>JAESVK010001108.1:959306-978113 GCA_017140935.1 Hamamelis virginiana
TAAATGAAATTAAAGTTCCCTAATAACAACCTACTAATTGGTTTTAGAGTACACTTCTAACAACCTCTAGAAGGGGGGTGAATAGAGGTATTGCAAACTTCAACAATAATTACAAAATTAAAATTATGGTTCAATTAAATTTAGCGGAAGATAAACAAGTTAATAAATTTAATTGCAAATGAGAGAATATAAAAATGAATCACAACTCAATAAGATATATAGACATTAAACAAATTTAAATGCAAAAAATAGAGTTAGAGATATTCAAACACAAGGATTTTAACGTGGTTCGATCTCCGTCTACATCCACACCTCAAGATCTTCGTCTTGAGGAAGCACACAATCCACTATGGATTACTCCTTCAAAGTGGAGAAACCTTTACAACAACCTTCTTTCTAAGGTGGAAGACCCTCACCCAGAATCTTCTTTAACGGTGGAAGATTCTCACCAATGCTCACCAAGAGCACTCTTCTCAAGCTTGAAATTGAACAAATCAAACTTCAAACTTACAAGGGTTACAACCCAACCCTTCTTCACACAAGGTTACAAGATGAAATATGATTGAATGTGTACAAATAAAGAGCTTCTCAAAGAGTAGATGATTGTATTAATAAAAGCTCTCACTAATATCTCTCAAAGATATGAACTAATATTGGGCTCAAGAGAGAATGGTGAATCAATTGACTAATATCACATAAAATGATGTAAACTAAGTTTGTATATGTTTGTGTGTGTTCATTTTTTTAATTCAAGACTCATACAATGAGTATAAATAGGCACATAAGATAATATGGCCATTAGACACAAAAATAGAGTCGTTATTTGTTGCAGAGCATAGTTAGTCGACTAGGACAAAGGTGGTTAGTCGACTAGCAAGCTTATTTTCAAAAGATTTTAACTTCCCCAACACGGTTAGTCAACTAGGACTAAAATGGTTAGTTGACTAGCTCATGAAAAATACATTTGAAACATTTCTGGGTTTACTTAGTCGATTGGAACAAAAATATTAGTCGACTAGTGTGAACCAGCCAACCAAATATCCTAAGGGATCAGGAGGCCTTTTGTTCACTTGAAGTCTGAGTGGATTGTGGATTATTCATTATCCGTCTCGATTTATCCTTCTCTATTATTCACGTTTATCCTTCTCTATTATCCACTCAAGATTGGGTTTTTGAAAAATGATAAGAGTTTATAAAAAACTGGGAGTCGCCACCTTATTTTTAGGGAACAAGGAAACCACAAAAAGGGTTTTATTTTCAATAAAACATTAACCCCATATTTTGGAAAAGCATGGTCTTTAAATCAAAGTTGGATTCGGGGGCTAGGTTACGAAATGGGAAGGTTCCAAGGAACTCCTTGTAGGCACCCACCTCGCCTTAATTAAAGGTCTCCTAATTAATTTTGGGCTTTATCAAAATCTTATCACAACAACGTTATTTATCTAATCAACCAAAAAATATGAATAATAATATATAATAATAGATAGTACAAAAGTATACACAATCCTAAAGACATTAGGAGACTCAAGTCATCCTAAGATTGGACTTGCGTCCTATTGACTGCCTACGTACCTTACCAATTTCTTGATAAAGATCAAAGTCCACGTAGTTCGATTACCCTAGGACTCTCATATTGTAATGAACTATATAACCAAAAGGATTCTATCTTATCTAGGACTCTAGCTTCGAGAGTTTGGGTTTGATCGAAACACTTTTTTTTTTGCATAAAAGATGGAATTTCATTCCATTTTAAACACTTTCAAAATTATTTATTTTTAGAGTTGTTCTCGAAGTAGACTCCTAAATTAGGTAGAAATCGATTATTATCGCAGTTCTTACAACAAAAGACAGTCCTAAGTGAGGTCAAGTGACCCCCCTAATCCTAGGGTTCCTAGCTAGTCCTAAGTTAGTCTAAGTACCTAAAATACTAATTATATGCATGCTGGAATTTCTGGAAAATGCATAAAAAAAAAATACAATAAATGATGTAAATAATGCATGAAAAGTGTCCTAAATGCAATCTAAGTTATCTATGTGAACCTATGCATGTTTCTAAGTTAATTTGGACCCTAAAAATGAGTTTTAATCCGCTTTAAAGTCACTTTTAGACCTTGGACAGATTTGAAAGTGATTCTAAAATGAATTAAAACCAAAAAAAATAAATAAAGAAAAAGATGTGTAAATGACCTACAATGCATACTAATATGATGTCCTACATTATCCCATGCAATATGCTCAAAAACAATACTTTATATAATAAGCACATGGGTAGAATCTTACCTTTGCATGCTCCCTTGAACACAATTTGTATTTTAAGCATACTCCAAGTAATAACAATAAAAGAGACTAAAAAAAAGAATCAAGTATGAATAATGCAAATATACCCTAAGGACATAGCATATGATTCAACACTTAACTCATATAAATTATCCTAACATGCATTCCTATGAAAAGAAAATCATACTAATATCCTAATTCCTGTCATGCATAACAAACTAATCCCTATCATGCATACTAAAGAAATAATGAACTAATCCCTATCATGCATACTAAAGGAATAATAAATTAATCCCTATTATGCATACTAAAGGGATAATAAATTAATCTCTAATATGAACACTTAATCCTAAATACCTAATCCTAGCATAAAAAATGAAGAAGAAGAAGAAGAAGAAGAAGAAGGAAATATGCAAGCTTAAATAAACACAATAATTACTAACCTTTACTTTCTTCTCCCTTACTCCTAGCTTCTTCTCCATTTCTCTTAGACCTTCTCCAAACTCCAAGGACTCCAAGACTTCAAAAATATAGCTAAGAGTGCTATGGGGGAAGCTTGTGCAATGCTCAAGCCTCTACTCTCCAAGCTTAACTCTCTAAAGCCAATTGTGTGTGTTTAAACTGATTTCAGAGCTCTCTATTTATAGGGAAGCCTGAATTTGATCAATGGTTGAGTTTAAATCTCTTAGGAATGATCCAAGGGCTCTAAACCAGCCTTCCAAGGTCTTCAAACTCATCCCAAAGTCTCCATGGCTGAACTGGACACATGGCAAGGCTTGGAAGAGTCCCGGGTAAGAAAAATACTGAAAATTAGCAGTTACTGGGCGAGGGCATGGATGACCGTCCACCCTAGGACGGCTAACCGTCCCCTAGGGTTGGCCAACCGTCCCCTAAGGTTGGCCAACCGTCCGGGGAGGGATGGTGATCTATGCTGACACCCAATTTTGCCCCATTTTGGGCCTCTCTCAACCCGTCTCGGCTGTTTTGACTTAAAATTTTCAAATTATTGCCTTTGCAACTTCACTAGTCGACTAACCCATCTAGTCCTAGTCGACTAATTGGAGTACAGAAGCAATGTTTATGAAAATTCTAAGTTAGTCGACTAATCATCCTTGACTAGTCGACTAATGATTTCTTAGTCGACTAATCCTCTCTTGCTAGTCGACTAATGGAAGGTCAGTAGCTATGTTTTAGTTGCAATTTTTCTAGTCGACTAATCCTCCTTTGGCTAGTCGACTAACCGATCCCGGATCAAAATTCCCAAATGAGTTTAAGTTGCTAGTCGACTAACCCTTCTTGTCCTAGTCGACTAACAAACCCAGATTTTGTTCTTTATGATTTTTTTTTTTTTGGATAATTTGTTCTTTATGATTTTTGCTTAGCTAGTCGACTAACAAGCTTGTCCTAGTCGACTAACCGAGCCCGGGAATGAAAAATACCTTTGAAAATGCCTTGTTAGTCGACTAACAAGCTTGTATTAGTCGACTAAGGGTTCTGCAACTTCAAAACGGCTCTTTCCTAAACAAGTCAATCAAGTATTAAATGTTCCCCAACCACCCTAAAACCTTCATAATCCGACTTCTAGGGTTTCAAACGGTCACTTGGCTTTTGGATGGCTATATATTGAAGGTTGGTGATCATTTATTGTTTACCTTGTGATTAAATCTTTTGTCTTACATTCATTACTCTCAAGCATTCAATATTCACTCTTCTCATTGATTAAAAACTCTTGTGCTTCATCCATTTGTTCTCTTGAGAAGTTATTGTGCTCTTGTATTGATTACAAATCAGCTTTGAGAAACATTCATTGTATCATTCAATATTCAATCTCTTGTATTGTGAGTTTTGTAAGGGTTTTGTGAGACTCTTGTGGGTGAGTTGTCTTCCACCTTGAAAGAAGGCAAGTTGTAAAGGTTTCTCCACCTTGAAGGAGTTGCATAGTGGATTAACCCTCTTGACGGAGTTCTTGAGGCGTGGATGTAGGCGGAAACCGAACCACGTTAAATCTTTGTATTTGATTCTCTAACTCAATCTCTTTACTTTAAGTTTTTGTTTTATATCTTGTTGTATTGAGTTGATATTCAATCTTGCATCCAATTTCAAGTTTGTAAAATTTTTGTATCCCATTTTTGGAAGTGATTTTTATTTGCCTATACTCTATTCACCTCCCCTCTAGAGTATATTTTGGGCCAACATAAAGGATTTTCAATATTTGTGCTTGGCTTGTGTTAGGCTTCATCTTTGACTTCAATAAATGGATTGCATCAATGCAACGGCTCTCTTCATGATCCTTAGTGAATATACAACATATTCATATTCACATAAGGTTCAATGTTGTGTATGAACTTCATCTTCATGATGGTTGAGCTTTACTTCAAAGACAACTTGAATCATGTTCTTATAAATACATATACCAAAATGGATATACAAGACCTATAGGATAATGTCAATCACTCAACAAGGTTAGCCAAATAACACTCAATAAGGTTTGACAATTAAGCATGAGTGTATAACAAAATATTCATATGCACAATTGAATACATAACATAATGTTCGTTATCATCAAAATCATACAACAAAGTTGGATTGAAGCCATAAGGCTAGCAATATACACGTGTTGGATGCATATATTGCCGTATATCTTTAAACAAGTAAATTAGTTAAAAATATCGTGTTAACTTTAACTAAAGTTAGTATATGTGAAAACATTATTCTTCTCTCTCCGACTATATATATATATATATATATATATATAAATAGTCGGCATATGATTATACAGACTTGATCCATTAAGGTCCGAATCTTAAATTAATTTAAGGTCCACTCACCATTTCTCAAACAGCCAATGGTATTTTGAAAACTTGACTGTTGGATTAGATAATCTTCTTATGTATGTTATTGTAGACATCCATTTTTGACCATGAATATGGTCATGAATGGTTGCTTGTGTTTAGAGATGAAATAGGGTGTCAAAACCCTAAGTTGACAGTTTTACCCTTATGAGTAGTTAGGTAGAGGTCATTATCGCATGTAGGTTTTTAAGTCAGATCGAGTCGGTTCTTTTTGAATTTAGTTTTTAGAGAGTCTAGGAGTATCCCTGTAAAGTTTCATGGAATTCTGAGCCAAGCTTGATAGAAAATAAGGCCTTTTGTGACTTGAAGAGCAGTGCTGTCCTTTGAATAACAAAAGCTCCGAATGGCTGTCGATCTTGTCTCGAATTGTCCCGAGACTTTGGCATGGATATTTAGGGTGTATTTAGTAGCTAAGTTGATTAGTGGCAAGGCCTGCTAAGCCTCCTAGCTCATAATTGTCTCTCAAGGCTCAAAAGGCCATTTCAACTTCAAATTAGGGTTTCGGCCGGGAACAACCGGGATTCGATCTTTTTATCAAACCAAAGCCTTCAAAGGCTTCAAAACACTTTCTTAAAATGTTTCAAAACTTGTTTCGAGAAGAAGAAATGATTTTGAAAGCAATTGGTTAGCAGATTTCAAAACCCTAATTTGGGCCCGACAGGCCCTAAACAGCTAATCGGTTGACTTTTTCCCAAATCTTTGACTTTGGTCAATACATTTTCACTTCAAACACTTCTTAAAATATGGAGGATCTAATCACGATCGTTTTGGTGCTTGAATCGTCAAATTTGGACTTAAAACGGGCCCGAAAAGCCGAAAAAAGCCGAAAGCGGATCGAAATGGGCTGAAACAGGCCCACATAGGGCAAAAATGGCATGGGGGATGGATGACCGTCCACCAAGGGATGGCCAACCGTCCATGAGGGACGGCCAACCGTCCCAAGGTGGATGGTCATCCATGCCTTCTGCCCAATTTTGCCTATTTTCAGTATTTTTTCTTAGTCAGGACTCTTTTAGTACTTGCCATGTGTCTAATTCAGCCTTGAGGACTTTGGGATGGACTCTAACACCTTGGAAGGCTAGTTTAGAGCCCTTGGATCATTCCTAAGGGATTCAAACTCAACCATTGATCAATTTCAGGCTTCCCTGTAAATAGAGAGCCTTGAAATCAGCTTTAACACAATGAATTGTCTTTAGAGAGCTAGCTTGGAGAGTAGAGGCTTGAGCATTGCACAAGCTTCCCCTATAGCACTCTTAGCTATATTTTTGAAGTCCTTGGAGTCCTTGGAGCTTGGAGAAGGTCTAAGAGCAAGGGAGAAGAAAGTAAAGGTTAGTAGTCATTGTGTTCATTTAAGTTTGCATATTTTCTTCTTCTTCTTCTTCTTCATTGTTCATGATAGGATTAGGTGTTTAGGATTAAGTGTTCATATTAGGGATGAATTTATTATTCCTTTAGTATGCATGATAGGGATTAATTCATTATTTCTTTAGTGTGCATGATAAGGGATTAGTTTGTTATTTCTTTAGTATGCATGATAGGAATTAGGATATTAGTATGGTTTTCTTTTTATAGGAATGCATGTTAGGATAATTTATATGAGTTAAGTGTTGAATCATATGCTATGTTCTTAGGGTATATTTGCATTATTCATACTTGATTCCTTTTTTAGTCTCTTTTATTGTTATTACTTGGAGTGTGCTTAAAATACAAATTGTGTTCGAGGGAGCATGCAAAGGTAAGATTCTACCCTTGTTCTTATTATATATAGTATTGTTTTTGAGCATATTGCATGGGATAATTTAGGACATCATATTAGTATGCATTGGAGGTCATTTACACATCTTTTTCTTTATTTTTTCTTGGGTTTTAATTCATTTTAGAATCACTTTCAAATCTGTCCATGGTCTAAAAATGACTTTAAAGTGGATTAAAACTCATTTTTAGGGTCCAAACTAACATAGAAACATGCCTAGGTTCACATAGACAACTTAGATTGCATTTAGAACACTTTTCATGCATTGTTTGCATTCTTTATTTCATTTTTTATGCATTTTCCAGAAATTCCAGCATGCATTATTTAGTATTTTAGGTACTTAGATTAATTTAGGACTAGCTAGGAACCCTAGGATTAGGGAGGTTACTTGACCTCGCTTAGGACTGTCCTTTGTTGTAAGAATTGTAGTAGCAATTGAGTTTTATTTAGTTTAAGAGTCTACTTCGAGAACAACTCCAAACAAAGTGATTTTGAAAGTGTTTAAAATGGAATGAAATTCCATCTTTTATGCAAAGAAAAGTGTTTTGATCAAACCCAAACTCTTGAAGTTAGAGTCCAGATAAAGTAGAATCCTTTTGGCTATATAGTTCATTACAATAGGAGAGTCCTAAGTGATTGAACTACGTGGACTTTGATCTTTATCAAGAAATTGGTAAGGTACGTAGGCAATCAATAGGGCGCAAGTCCAATCTAAGGTTGACTATGAGTCTCCTAAGGTCCTTAGGATTGTGTATACTTTTGTACTATCTATTATTATTATTATTCATATTTTGTGGTTGATTAGATAAATAGCATTGTTGTGATAAGATTTTGATAAAGTCCAAACTTAATTAGGAGACCTTTAATTAGGGCGAGGTGGGTGCCTACTAGGATCCTTCCCACTTCGTAACCTAGCCCCCGAATCCTACTTTGGTTCATAGACTTGTTTTTCCTAAAAATATGGATTCAATGTTTTATTGAAAATAAAACTCTTTTTGTGGTTTCCTTGTTCCCTAAAAATAAGGTGGCGACTCGCAGTTTTTTTATAAACTCTTATCATTTTTCAAAAACCCAATCTTGAGTGGATAATAGAGGAGGATAAATGTGGATAATAGAGAAGGATAATAAAGAAGTATAAATCGAGACGGATAATGAATAATCCACAATCCACTCAAACTTCAAAGTGAACGAGAGGCCTCCCGATCCCTCGGGATATTTTGGTTAGCTGGTTCACAGTTATGTCTGTCAAAAATCACAGCAATTTGACAATCGGTTTTCAAAATACAATTCGTGAAACACTCTAACAGTATTTACCGTTGAAAGCGATAACAATTGTTTAACAGTCTTTATTTTGAAAACCGATCGTTTGATCACTGTAATTTTTGGCATACATGACATACATAAGAAGATTATCTAATCCAACGGTCGCTTTTTCAAATGACCAATTCTAGTGAAAAATGGACATTAAGTAAAGCTTAAGGTCCAAACCTTAATCAATCATTTCTCTATCATTTCTCTATGCTTATATAAGTTATGTAAGCATCAAGCCCATAGATAATTATGGGATACATATTTTGAAAAATTGATCGTTGGATTATATAATATACTCATGGATGTTAGGCATGCCAAAAATCACAGTGATCCAACGTCCGAACTTCAAAATATATCTATGATATCTGTGACTGCTAAAAATTGTCACAATTTTTTTCTCAGTAACATTTTTGAGAAACCGACCGTTAGACTACTGTGATTTTTGGCAGACATGACATAAGTTTATATAAACATATGCCAACTAGATTATTTGTGTGTGTGTGTGTGTATATATATATAAGATAATAAAAAAATCACAACTTTTACAATGATAATTTTTTAAAAACTAGCAGTTAAACTAATGTAAATTTTTATATATTAAAAAAAATCAATTTTTAAAAAATACAATTTATAATATTTGATTATATAATCGGTATAACGTGTACTAGACTCGAGAGTCGAGAGGATACGATGCAAGGTTTAGGGTGCAGTGTGAATATATAAGCAAATCAAGTGTCGTGGGCAGAGATTTGGAGTTATCAGAGAAGACCGCGTCTTCTTAGATAACAGCTCGATCTCGTTTCCCGAAGATTTGGAGTTCTCCGTTTCTTTATTTACAGCAGACTGAGACTCTCTTCAGCCAATAATCAGAGGCTTCATCTTTCGATAAAGAAGATGACTTACTTTCCCGAAGAGGTTTTGGAGCTCATTTTCAGTTTCATATCATCGCATCAAGACCGCAACGCCATCTCTCTCGTCTCCAAATCTTGGTTCAAGGTTGAGAGATTGTGTAGGCATAGGGTTTTCATCGGAAATTGTTATGCCCTAAGCCCACAGAGATGTATTGCGAGGTTTCCTAGGGTTAGGGCTTTGATATTGAAGGGAAAGCCCCATTTTTCAGATTTCCATTTGGTTTCTCAAAATTGGGGAGGTTTTGTTTATCCATGGATTGAGGCTTTGGCCAAGGCATGTCCGGGCCTTGAAGAGCTGAAGTTGAAGAGAATGGTTGTATCGGATCAGAGCCTTGAATTGCTTTCTCATTCGTTTCCCAATTTCAAGTCTCTGGTTTTGGTCCGCTGTGATGGGTTCAGCACTGATGGTCTCGCCGCCATAGCCTCCAATTGCAGGTAGAAATGGTTATTTATTTATTTATTTATTTTTTTTTATGAATTTATTTGTTTTAGCGTGTATGTGTGAGTGTGCTTTGCTCTGTTTTGATGTGGGTATTGTTTTAGAATTCCATAATCTGTTCCCTTTTGTTTCCTTCACTTTGTTTCGAGTGTTTTAAAAAACAAAACAAAGCAAAAAGGGAAAAAAGAGCGTGTTTATGCTTGTTCTGTCCTTCTCTAATATTACATTGTAACGGTTTTTTGTTGTGTAAACTACTTTAGAGTCACTGCCCCAAAAGCCATTTTGATTTGATGATTTGTTTGCTATGGAAATTGGCTGTCACTTAGCTATATCAATTTTAGTCGTTAGGAAGTTCATTGAGTCAACAATTCAGGGGGGGCTATGTTTTATTTATGTGGTTCTATCCTTCTCTTTATGTGCTCTTTTTGTCTACCAATAGATAAAATGGATGGTATTATTGATGTCGAATGCGATAAGTTATGGAAATCTGCTGGGCTGCTGGCCATATTTTTATGGCATGGATTTTCGGTGGGGATAGGAAGAGAATCTAGATACATTAATTACTCAGCTATGGCGACATTGTAGAACTAACTTTGTGATTAATCTTTTTTGTGTGTTCTTAAACTGTAGGCTTCTTGAGGTGTTAGACTTGCAAGAAAATGAGGTTGAGGAAGGCATCAGCCAGTGGCTTAGTTGCTTTCCTGAAAGCTGCACGTCGCTTGTTTCACTGAATTTTGCGGGTCTCAGAGGACAAGTGGATTTGGCAGCTCTTGAGAAACTGGTGGCTAGATGTCCAAATCTCAGGAGTCTGAGGTTAAACAGAGCAGTGCCATTAGATATGCTACAAAAGATCCTTGTGCGAGCACCTCAACTTGTGGACTTGGGAACTGGGTCTTATGTTCAAGACCCCAACTCGGTGTCTTATGTCAGGCTATGCAATGCTGTCCGCAAATGTAAATCAGTTCGGAATCTATCGGGCTTTTGGGAGGTCACCCCACTCTGCCTGCCTGCTATTTTCCCAGTTTGCTCAAATCTGACTTCCTTGAACTTGAGCTTTGCACCAAGGATAATGGGTTTTATGTTCGGCCGCCTAATTCGTCAATGCCGAAAAATTCAACGCTTATGGGTTCAATCTCTTATCTCACACTTTTCTGTACTCTGCCTTCATATTTTATTCTTTCATTACAAATGATTTTAGACTCCCGCGATCACTGCAGGTTTTAGATTTTATTGGAGATGTGGGGCTAGAAGCAGTAGCTTGTACTTGTAAAGATCTGCAAGAATTGAGGGTATTTCCATCTTATCCTTATAATGCAATGAATGCATCTGTAACAGAAAAAGGTCTGGTTGTTATATCCACGCATTGTCCAAAGCTTCACTACTTGCAGTACTTCTGCCGTAGGATGACAAATGCTGCCTTAATTACTGTTGCTAAGAACTGCCCCAATTTGACTTGCTTCAGATTATGCGTCCTTAATCGAAGGCAGCCTGATTATGTCACTCTGCAACCTTTGGATGAAGGTTTTGGGGCAATTGTTCAGTCCTGTAAGAAACTCAGGCGACTGTCACTCTCCGGCCATATAACTGACCAGGTTTTCCTTTATATTGGAATGTATGCTGAGCGACTAGAGATGCTTTCAGTTGCATTTGCTGGGGATAGCGGTAAAGGAATGCTTTATGTTTTAAATGGGTGTAGGAACCTTAGGAAATTGGAGATCAGGGATAGTCCATTCGGTGATGATGCCCTTCTTGCAGTTGCGGGAAAGTATGAAACAATGCGATTCCTTTGGCTATCTTTCTGCGAAGTTACACTCAGAGGTTGCAAGGAACTCGCAAAGAAGGTACCTACAGTAAACATAGAGATCATAAATAAGAAGTATCAAATGGATGAGAACACTGATGATAGTTTGAAGGTTGAGAGAATGTACCTGTACCGGACCCTGGACGGACCACGGAAAGATGTACCTGATTTTGTATGGACTTTATGATTGTGCCTTTTGGTGTTCATTTGGAGAGTACTCAAGTCTATTGCAAACATTTTCTGCAATGCGGTAGCTGCACTTTTTTTCTATCTTGCTTTTTTCCCCTCATCAGATCAAATTAGTTAGATGGCCGATTAGGTGTATTTATTGTTTATCAGTATTTGAAAACCCTCTTTCTGTAATTATGGTTATTATAAATAAAATCAGGTAAATGCATCCTCATTGGTAGAAGTATCTAATTATTATCAACTGCTGTTCAATGATAACCTTTTCAACTCTTTCGGGTGAAAGAAAAATGATTTTGTCTCCTTGCATATTGAAAAGAAGTTCCTCAAATGGAGAGGTGAGACTTGATCAAAATGGTTTTAATTGTTGTTTTTCTTTTTTCTTTACCTCAAATTTGTCACAGTAGTTTTACATATTTGGAGGTTCAGGTCTTGGGAAAGGCTTTGTTGAAGTTTTACATATTGAGGTCAAGGCTTTGGTGAGTAGAGTTTACATTTCTGGTCCAATAAAGGTAGAAAGTGCTTACTGCCCCCTGTGTTATACATTTCTTGTGAGTCTCTCTCTCTCTCTCTGTGTACATATATTTTTTTCTGTGTTAGTCTCAGAAAACTGATCTCTGTTTGACGCATGTTAGCCTAAATTTCCGTTTATACCCCCCTGTTGCACTTCTCTCCTTTCCCCTGTTGCCTTTTGTTAGGGATTAATCTGGACCCAAACCTTAGTAGGACTAGATCCAGGATACCTAAAAAAAGATTCGGGGTTTTCAGCTCTTCTCCTGCACTTTTGCAGCTATGAAATGGAGAATAAAATGCACTTTTTTTACTCGTAATTACCCTGCATTACCTTCTTTGCTCGTTGCTCAAGCAGACTGTATTCTTTTTGGCGTGGTTTGCAAACAATTTTTAGTCTACTGTCTTTTCTTTTTCCCTTTTTTTCTTCTATTTCTGGTTTGTGGGTAGCAATTTAGAATTGGATGTTTTCCTCGGGCAGGTAGGTTTCAGTTTTCTGCAACACCACATTATGGCCCGTTTGGATTGGAGGAATCAAATAGCATGGAATGGAATCAGATTTTCAATCCATCTATAGTGTTTGGATGCTAACTAGAATTATGAGTTGGAATGACAGTCCATTCCATTACTTGTGTTTGGTAATCCTAGGAATAGAATTAAATTTTCTATAATTTTTCATTTTTACCATTTTTCTTTAAAATAACCCATCTTTCACTTCACCAAATTTTTATCTAACTAAATTCAAATCAATATACATCATAACCAAGTTTGAAAATTTATATAAACAAGTTTTATGTATATATAAGCTATTTATATACAAATTAGGCAATTTATATATACAATCTTATTTTATTTTTATACAAAACTTTATCATACCATCAAAGACACATAGGAGGTGTCCAAATAGAACAAACCAACAAAAAGCAAACAGAGAACAAACTTTAAAACAGTTGCAAGCTTTAAAAATATCAGTTATATATAGAAAGATTGAGTTTAGCATAGATTTAACCAAAAATTCCATACATTCTGTTCACGCTAAAAAATGTCGGCCAATTAGAATTGGACATGTGGCATTTAATTGGGGTTTATCAGATAAGTCAAGTTAACAGATTTGGTTGGACACGTGGCAAGATTCTAATAGAAGTCTAAGTTGATTAGAGACTAAGTCAAAGAGGAGATAGCAATTGGACACGTGGCAAGCTATTAGTGGGAGTTAAATGAAAGGAGGTTACATTGGAGATAATGGCTGAGGAGTTCCAGCCATGATAGAAGATCACGCATGGGAGCCTCAAAGCCACGTTTCTACTGGGAGGATTATGGAGCAGCCACAATCAAAGTAATGGAGATCATGGGGAAGCCATGATCAGAGAATGGAGCAACATGGGACGGTTATTGATCATGGAGGAGCAGTTTTTTCCAACCGTAAAGTTATAAAATGAAGATGCATGAAGTGCAACATTTCAGAACACACACCAACAACTTCAACAATCAACTACAAGCATCACGCCTTGCAATTTTCAGTTTTCAAGCTTTCTTGTCTGAGTTTTCAATTCCATTTTCATTTTTAGCATTGTGTTTAGTTATTTACAATTCAGCAACTTTCCTTTCAAGCATTCAGTTATGGATTCATCGATTTCGGTAAGCTTATCTATTGTAAGTACGTTATTTTCTTCAATCCAATGCAATTTCTTTTCAGTTTAATTTCAATATATGTTTCTTTCTCATTTAGCATTGTTGATTTCTTGTTTTGAGCATTCTATTTCGAGACCCATAGGAAGTAAAACCCCTGGCTTCCGTTAATCGCCCGATCGTAAAAATAGTGACCTTCTACGCCTTGAGATCCCGATCTTCAGCTTCTACTGCCTAGTTAGGTGCTTGAGGTCGTGTTCAAACGATCTCTAGACTTTAATTAGTCCTGGCACGCCCGCGCACATACACTTCACTTGACAAGAGATTTTTAGCCGAATACTATTCATTGATATAAGAATTTTATTGAAGTTACAGATATCTATCCTCCCTGCTACTCAATTATCAAGGAAAAGTTAAGTGTCCTCAAGTAATGCTGAAAATACACGAGGTTTCTTGTCACATACATATACAAGCATTAAGCAGCAGTACAGCAGCTTCAATGCACCAGAGCCTCTTTAACACCCTAGAAAATATTTTTGGCTCCAGTCTAAGGTTATCACTTGCCATATGGCCAATATATAACAAGTTAGAATTGTTAGCCAAGGGGTTAAAGCTCACCAATCACCACCCAGAGGCTGAAAATTAACATTATCTTAGGCCTCTCCACTGGGAATTTGCTGTGCACGCCATTCTTGGATTAGAGGAATGTAAGGCACCAGTAGCACAGTCTTTTCTTCTCAAAAGCTTCAAAAGCATTCTCAGGTTTATCTTCCTCATCTTCATGCAACTCCTCTTTAGCTGCCTTCCACTAATGATAATAGAAATGATTATGTTAAAATTATCCCAAAGAGCTAAGTATATGTATTCATGGTGAGCATGCACCTCCCAAGGAAATGTGAAAATAACATATTTCTGTGAATGAATTTATTAAATGTATTCACCATTTGAGCAGAGAAGTTCTTACATCAATAATATGTCATAGTACAATCGGTCAACCCACATGCAATAAATTGGGTATTAAGAAATTTTACCTTTAGATTGGACCTTAGCAACCGCTGATGCAGCTGCAGCAGCAGCAGCCACAACAGTAGTGGCTAAACAGAAATCAATAATATATCTAAATTTTACCTTTAGATTGAAAATTAATATTCAACTAATTTTCAGCATTTCCCATTCCATTTCCTCTTTCTTTTTTTGAGATCCTAACGAAGCACAAAAACCTTGAAAAAATCACAAGCATCATGAACAATTTGCATAACTCAACTTATTGAAAAGATAAACAGAAATCAGCTTATTGTGCTGCTGCATTAAAGCAGAATGATTTGGAACTATGATAAACTTTCTTCAGGACAACTAATGAACCGCATCAGACTTGAACTCTGTGATACACAAGGCATTTTTTTTTTCCCCCCCGGCATTGGAAAACAGAATTGGGCAACAAGATTTTATACTTTTTATACTTTCCATACTGACAACACTCAGAAAGGACTGGAGGCCAAAGGGATTCTTGAGGGAAGCTCATTCCAAGTGGTTCCTAAGGCACTTATAGACTCAGAAAAACAGAATGTTAATAGGGATTGGCCAAAAAATTACTCTCTTAGCCTCCCAAAAGAGAATGTTAGCAAACTAGGAAACAAAATTGTACTTTTGGCTTTTGGGTTCAACATAATCATCATGAACCAGTTCATCTTGGTAATGCCAAGGAGCTTGATGATAAGTATCAAGCCATAGAAATATCGATATATCCATTTTTGTGGGTTCTCTTGCAAAGCAACAAGTTAGTTTTGAAAGATATCTCGAAGTTAAGAGAATTTTTACTAGAAACAAGATCATCAATTGCTAATGACATGAACCAAACAACATAATGGAAAAAAAATATATTGGAGATATATTTCGAAAATCATATTTCTCAAAACAAGAAAACATATTGCAAAACATATACCAAATCAGGTTCTTGACATGCACCAAATGCATCAATTCATCTCTGCAGATACATATCTTACAAGACGAAAATAATATGAGAATTGGTTTTATATGAGAATGGGAAGGCTCTACTCAGGGCCGGCCCTGAGATTTAGGGGGCCCTAAGCAAACTTTCAAAATGGGGCCCTACGTAGTACATAATGACACAAATTTTTTTTTATAACTATCAATTCTTATTATTGTATTTGTTAGTACACATACAAAGTTTGATGGTGTATATCATTACTATAATCATTTAGTAAAAGAAAATACAATTACAAAAAAAGAGATTGAATAGAAAAACATCTATACCGGCTCAATTTCACTATCTTCATCCACAAAGTTTTCATTCTCAGTCACATTCTGATATTTTTCAGTCAAAACTTCTTCAATTAAACTTGAAGCATCTGTTTGTTTATTACTAGTAATAAACTTGTCAAGAGCTTCTGCTTGAGATTGAATAAATTCTTATATTTTTTGCTTCTTTTTCCTTTTTTCATGTCCAGAAATATACTTTCTACTTGGAGGGCATAATTATATGATCAAGTCTAAAACAAGAAAGAAATTAAAAATCAATTTACTTCTCTAAAAAATTCATAAGAAATTTTCAATGTTTATATGTCAAAATTTATTTCTTATATGATAATGTTTCGATTAAAAAAAAAATAGTAATACGAAGCTAATACAAAAGCACATCTAAACTCCTAAATCAAAATCTAAAAATCTCACTTTCATAACAAAGGGCAATAATATACTATAATACCAAGCAAATATAAAGTCCTAATTCCTAAATTAAAATCCTAAATAAAAAATTTAAATCCCATATCAAATAAATAATAATAATAAATTTTGGGGCCCCTTAAAATTGGGGGCCTCAAGCAATTGCTTTAGTTGGCAAAAGCCAAGGGTCGGCCCTGGCTCTACTAGAAAACTGTAGCAAGTCCCATAACCTACTTGTGTGATGAATTGGTTTTATGACTTTTATCTCTTTCCTCTAAATTCCAACTTAAACTGAAATGTAGTTTGGACCTATGGTAAAATCTTCAGAGACATGTCTGGTGGCCTCTTGTTGATTAGAACCCACAAAAGCATAAGCACAAGAAATATAAATGCAAACCAGAGCAGGCAAAATTGAACTCATCCAAATTACAACACAAATCAGAAATTCTAGCAGCCTTGATAAGCTAAGGCAAATAGATCTAGATCTAAATTCATGGCCACAAACCCACAAATCAGAAAGCACAAAAACCCAGATCTTAAGTCACAACACTACTACAAAAACTGTCAAAGGGGACACTTTTTTTTTGCACATTAAGGACACTTGTGGTAAGTGTCCCCTAAAGTTACTTAATGCAACACTTTTTAGAAAGAGTCCCTATTATATCATGTTTTGCAACACTTTTATTAAAGTGTTCCTATAAACCTAGTATTAGCAACACTTTAGGAAAGTGTCGCGTAAATGTCCAAAAAAAAAATTACTTAAGGCGACACTTTTTTAAAAGTGTCCCTATTAGCTCATGTTATAGAGTAAAAGTGTCCCTATAAATGCAGTATTAGCAACACTTTAAAAAAGTGTCCCTAAACTTTCTCAAATTATTTTAAACTTTTCAGCTTTCCCTCGCTTTAGTAGTCCCACTCTCTAGGGATAGATCAATACGACGCCGTTTAGGGAACCTGCGTTTTGGCCTCATGTGTTTTTATTCTCCTGCCCTCGATCACTCATCACACTCTCTCTCTCTAGCTTATATATTCATATATATATTGTACAAATGTTAATATGGGGATACTATTTTAAGAAACCGACCGTCTGATAAAATGTTCCATATAAACACATTGTTTATGTAAAAAATCACATAGATTCGACAGTTGGTTTTTAAGAAAACGTTTAAATTGAGATTTTTCAAACCACTTTAAAACTATTGATGATGTGACATGTGTAGTGACAACTATAAAATAGATTTTAAAAAACTGACCGTTGGATTAGATATACTTAATTATTATGAGTTTCGTGCTCGCCAAAAATCATAGCAATCCAACGGTCAATATATGACTTTTGTTAATCAAAATATCACCATTTTTCTCTGTTGATTTTTTCAAAAATTGACCGTTTGATTACTATGATTTTTGGCGAGCATTAAATTCAGAAAATATATATCCAATCCAACGGTCAGTTTTTTAAAATATATTTTAATATATGTTCTATAATTTTTCAAATATATATTTAAAATACTTTAATAACATTAAAAAATTAAATCAAACACCCTAAACGCAGTATTTGGGTATTGGGCTCTTGGCGCTTAAGATTTTCGATTTGGCTAAAAAAATATTGGATTTGGCGCTAAAGGTTTTGGTACTCCCCGTATCCCTTTTCAGTTTCCTAGCAGAGCACTCTTCAAACCTCCCAAATACTCCCTCATCAAATCTAACCCTTTCCCCTCTCTCACTCCCTCTATGTGCCGCCTCTCTCACTGTGCCATTGTCAGCTCGCCGACCTCTCTGCTTGCCGTCGTCCTCGACCAAGACGCAGGTCCTCTCTATCTCATCTGTCATGCATACCAAACCCTAACACTATTGACGAAGCTGATCAGTCCACATGTCGATTCGATCTCTCTCATCGATCATATCCCTCATCAACGAAGCTATTGATCTCGGATTGCAGGGACCCCAACTCGGAATTTCTCATGCCATCTCTCCAAATCCTTGGTCAAAATTTGGAACTCTGCTGATTTGAGGTAAGGTTTAAAATTTGGAACTCTGCCATCTCTCTATGGAGGTTGGGTTATGGTGTTTGTTAGAGAGGTTTGGGTTAAAAATTAGAAGCTCTCGTGGAGCTTCACCGTCTTTAATGGAGGTTGGGTTATGGTGTTTGTTAGTCAATGTAAAACACCAGAGGAATTTTTGTCTATTTTTATATTGTGTACCATGAGGTCTATGAGCTACTGTTTATGTTTTTCTTCTTTTTTCTTAACATCCTCATGGTTTTGGTAACACAGTTGGACAATTTGAACGAGGAAATACTGAATCTGCCAACCAGTGTAGTTACAGTTCAAGAAAAAGGATATGTTGCGGTAATACTGAGACTTTCATAAGCGCAGCTAGAAAAATCTTTCAACTCATTTATCAACCCTTACTTAGCTGATATGATTCCAACAAAATTGCAGAAAGCGAATTGGAGC
>JAESVK010001108.1:988880-1001375 GCA_017140935.1 Hamamelis virginiana
ATATATATATATATATATATATATATATATATATTTGCAAATGCATGAGGTTCTTTTTTTTTTTTATGAGTATTATATAGTAATATATTAGTGTGGATATTTTAATATTGTGTAGAAATGAATGCATGTTGGAACAACCATTGGTGAATATATATGATTTAATAGCATATATTAATGGCATATTAAAATTGCGAAGCATTTCCTACCAAAAAAAAAAAGAGGAGTAAATGAGGACACTTTTAAAGTGTTCATATTGTGAATGTATCAATGACACTTTTAAAGTGTCGCAATTCACCGCCATAAAGCGGACATTTTTAAAGTGTCGTAATTCACCGCCTCAAAGGGGACACTTTTAAAAGTGTCCCTGTTGGGGGCATATCAGGGACACTTAAAAAGTGTCCCCTTTGAGGCGGTCACCTTTAGTGACATAGCTGTTTGTGACACTTCCCAAAGTGTCGCCAAACACCTATGGGGACACTTTTTAAGTCTCCTTTGACAGTTTTTGAAGTTGTTCAAATGCATAGCAGATTTGAAACGAAAAATCCAAAAATAACAATAATTTCGTTAGAAATTTCTATTTTTGTACCAATAAGATAAAGTTAGAGAGAGAGACAGAGGACCTACTATTGGATGAGGATTGCAGCAAGCTGAGAGGTTGGCAAGCTGACTGGGGCAAGCTGAGAGAGACAGAGATTGTGAAGATGACCAATGGCGCCGTGAATGAGAGAGAGAGAGAGAGAGAGAGAGAGAGAGAGAGAGAGTACCTGAGGCTTGGTGAGGATGGATTAATGATCGAAGATGCCGGTGAGCTGCCGCCGACGAGCTGACGGTGACGAGAAACCAAGGATCAATGGTGGCGTGAGAGAGAAGGCTTTTGGAAGAGACTGCTGTTGCTCTTCATTCTCGTGAGTATCGGGTTTTTTTGGAAGGCTCTATCGTTTTTAATTCTAGCCCAAAGGTTGGAATCACAATACCATCCATAAGAAGGTAATGTGATTTCACTTTCTAAGGGGAATTAATTCCAATCAATTTCGGTCCTTTAATTCCATTCCAGTCCAAATATTGTATCCAAACACGCAGTCACGGAATGTATACCGGTCCATTCCCATTCCAGTCTCTGATTCCCCAGATCCAATCGGAACCTACGAGTCTTGCATTCCAAACTCTTGTTAGACGTCCACCGACTTCGAGCCATGCCCCATGAGTTGTTTAGAGTCGATCAATTATTAAAATTATCTCCCCTTGTTGACTCTATCCCTGCATTAACATTCCAAGTAACTTATAACCCTAGTCTAGCACACCTTATTTTCTACCGAGAGAACTTATGCATGTAGTCAAAAAAGCAAGCAAGAACCGTCGAGCCCTTTTGGTGTCCCTTCCCATGTCCTCTACTAATATAAACACTTCTTGAGAAATGTGTTCATTAGAAAGTACTTATTTCAAGTGAAGAGGGACACATGATCCTTGCTTTCGAAAGGCAAAGGCACTGGGCTCGAAACCGAAACCATGCTCTACTTGATCTGTTGTACTGCCTCTTGCTGGCGTTCGGATTTGTGTTGATCTGACAATTGATCAACACCCGTTGATCAAGCGTTGGATGGGCGACATGCAAGCTTTTTGGATAATCTAAAGGCTGCAAATAAAAACTCAAATTTGGGTGTTGTTTTGGGCTTAAAGCAAAATGTTAACGAAGGCATCTAGCATTAACCTGTGAAATTTTTTTGAAAGAAAATGCTTTTTCTTCCGTCCTTCAATCACATTTTAACCTTCCCGTATTACGTGGCAGATCGAAGAGAGAGAAAGAGAGAGAGATCAATGCCGATTGGAGCTGATGCTGGTGCTGTTTCTTCTTTTTCTTTTTCAAACCTAAAAACCACAGTGAGACTATAATAATAATAGAAAACCTTAAAAAAAAAAAGACAGTGGAAAAAAAAAAAGGTGAAAACCTAAAAAATTACAGGGAGAATAAAAAAAAGAAAACAAACATTTGGGTATTTTCACTGTGTTGGATGTTTTTACTGTGTTGAGATTTTTTTCACTGTGTTGATGTTTTTACTGTGTCGAACGTTTTCACTATTAGACGGAAAGTAGAAACGGGAAAGATGGATGGGATGCCTAGCACCGCTCTTTTTTGAATCCCACCCAAACGCAGACTTACTTTCAATCCACTAACTCTCTCATTCTCCACACTTTCCCATGTTCTCTATCTCACGTAATGTATGGGTTTGATCCTTTAATCACCTCAAATATGTTCTAGCATACAAACCCATCAGCGATAAAAGGATTGCTAGGGAGGATCAAAGGATCAAAACCACATTTTACCCCTTAAATAAAAAACCAAACCCAATAGGATTGATGCACTAAACCATCATGATCATACAGAGGTGCATTATACAAAGATAGTATACAACGTGAGTTTCTTAACCACCTCTCTCAAATATGTTCTATTTGATCTAGCTACAACATGTCTCGGTTCTTAACCTCCTCCCATTGTACTGATTTGGCACTTGAAGAGAGAGAGAGAGAGAGAAAGAGACGTTAATCACCTCTCTCAAAGCATCAAACTTTCATGATCTCACAGAGGTGTAAATCAAGAGAGAGAGAGAGAGAGAGAGAGAGAGAGAGAAGGGTAGAGAGAGAAAGGAAGCTACAGAGGTTAAGAGGGCTACATCAAACCATCATTATATAGAGGTGCACGGCTGCTAAGCTTCATCCTCTCACTACTACAAAAAGGCTTCAAGGACTGTTTTTAACCGTCCTCTAAAGTTTTCAAGGATAGTTCGGTAACCGTCTTCTAATTCACAGTCTTCTTATGTTCAAGGATGGTTTCTGAATCGTCATCCTCAATTCTTTACATATGAGGACGGTTTTCAACGGTCCTCTAATGTCTTCAATTTAAGGACAGTTTAAAATTGTCCTTAAATGATAGATTTCAAGGACGGTTCAAAACTATCCTCTAATGCCTTCAATTTAAGAATGGTTAAAACCCGTCCTTAAATGATAGATTTGAGAACATTTAAAAATCGTTCTAAAAAAAGTTGAATTGACTTCTTTTTTTTTTTTAATTAAAATTTCACCTTGTGTTTCCTCTACTACTACCAACAAATATATATATATATATATATATATATATATATATATATATATATATATATAAAGGGATGATACTATAAGGCCGGCCTTACGCAAAGTTATGTAAGGTCGGCTCCATATGGCAATTTTAGATGACAGTTCGTAAAACTGACTGTTGGATCAGATGCCCCTCCTCTGTATGTCATGCATGCAAAAATGACAGTGATCCGATGGTTGGTTTTTGAAATAAATGCTGTTAAAAAAATGGTGATATTTTGAAGAACAAATAAGTTGCATATTTTCACAATGACATATTTCAAAAACCAACCGTTAGATCACTGTGATTTTTTGCAGGCATGACATATAGAAGAGGAGCATCTAATCCAACGGTCAGTTTTACGAACTGTCGTCTAAAATTGGCCATATAGAGCCGACCTTACGCAACTTTTCGTAAAGCTGGCTTTATAGTATCATCCCTATATATATATATATATATATATATATATATTCAATCATTCATTCCACACAATTTATTGTAAATAATAATAAAATATTGCTATTAAAATTTAATTTACTTGACATCAAACCCCATATCCCAAACTCACATATGTACAAGATTGTTAAATATAAGAAATGTAGTTCCAATTACATATCCAATCCATAAGTTCCCAAAAAATTGAAATCAAGTCTCTATAGGCAACAATAAATGTCCTTGATCGTGCAACAATGATTGTCTTCGAATGCGGTAGGAGCCTACATAAAAACATAGAAATGCAAATTATAATCCATTTTTTATGACAAAACTTGTGACTCTAAATGCGACAAAATTTAACTTTGAATCATTTCATTTCTATGCAGCATCCAAAGGGATGCCAGATAAAGAGAGTGGAATGAATTAGGAAGGTTTCAACTCTTCCTGTATCCCCTCGAGTTCGATCCACTACAAATAACCTTGCCATGCCAAAATATGAAATTTTAGGATTCATCTCATCATCTAACAGAATGTTGCTAGCTTTAAGATCACGATGAATAATTCGAAGTTGAGAATCTTCATGAAGGTAAAGAAGCCCTCGAGCAATGCCTCCTATAATTTTGTAACGTATTTCCCAGTCCAACTATTCACTCTTGATTGGATCTAAAAATAAATAAAATTATATTTCAAACCAACTATAGATTACCAAAACAAATAGGAAAAAAATAATGATAAAAGAAGATTCCTAACTTTTTGCTTTATTGTCATCAGATTATATGCACTTAAGCATCTAGATAGCTATTGAGATCTAAGATATCTTTTGTGATTTTTCACATAATGTTCAATTATACTTGTTAGATACATGCATCTGAAATGAAATTCTAATAATTACTATAAAAATTCAAATAAAAAGAGCAGTCATACCAAATATGAAGTGATTGAGGCTTGTATTAGGCAAAAACTCATAAATTAGAAGCCTTTCCTTTCCTTCCAAGCAGAAACCTAGGAGCCTAACGAAATTCCTGTGTTGAAGCTTGGCCACTAACAGGACCTCCTTCTTAAACTCTTGTTCTCCTTGTTCAGAATTCATCAACAGCCTCTTCACAGCTATATCTTGTCCATTGGGAAGCCTACCCTGAAGAGATATCGTAATAAATTTAATGTAAAAAAATTCAAAACATGATCAAGGAATTGAAATTCAGATTCAAAAAGTTGACAGATAATTGGTATTCTTCTTAATATTATACGTTTAATTACCTTGTGAACAGCACCAAATCCACCTTGACCAAGCTTATTAGTATCAGAAAAGTCATCTGTCGCGACTCTAATAGTGCCAAGGTCAAATTGCAAAGAATCCACACTTTTAATTTCATCCATAGCTTCATAAAAGGAGCAAATTAACAGATATTTCAGAAATAAAAGCATTTGAACAGCAGTAACAAACTGGAACATTTTCGGAGCTTATCATCCAGTGTATATCATATTTTTTCACCAGTTTTGCCTAGTTTTAATTTCATGTTATAGATAGAGAAAAGAAAGAGACAATGGAGAGAGATTTTTTAACATATAATGAACAGAATTAATAATTTAACCTCGGTTACTAATACAATTGAAAAATGGAAATTTGATCATCAGTTTTCAGAAAAGCACACGTTATCTTTCTTGCTCATGTATTCCAAACCACAAAACCATCAGTGGATCCACGTTGTCTTTGGTCATCCAAATTAAGAACAAATAATGTTGCTATTGTGAACAAATATGAAACGAAAACCTTCTGTATTTGGCATGATAACTTTAATATGTTTAGAAATGTCACTAAATAAATTCACCAGCAGAATGAATAAATTACTAATTGCAAAAGTTATTAATATGTTCAGAAACATCATTAAATAAACTACTAATCACAAAAAGGTATTAGAAGCTGAATCTAAATACACACATGTAGATAAGGCATAATTGCAATGAAACAGATAAATATCCACTGCATTCAAGAAGATGATTTTGATGTCCAGCCAAAAAAAGGCAAAACAATTGATACTACCTCAATGACAAGATGATTTTGCAGTGCTTCTGAACCCATTGCAATGAAATGATCCCTCATGTTTTTAAGAGCGAGGTTCATATCTTTCAGTCTCTGAAAGTTTTTCTCAAAGCTTTGTCTTAACAAGGATGACAGAGTCTCATCTTTCATTAGCACTTGAAGATCGTTAAGCTGCCCAATGAACTTGTGAACCAGCCATCTCGGATCGGGAGGCCGTTCAGTTTTTGAAATTATTGTGGATTGTGGATTACTCATTATCCGTCTCGATTTATCATTCTCTATTATCCACATTTATCCTTCTCTATTATCCACTCAAATTTGGGCTTTGAAAAAAGATAAAAGTTTATAAAAAACTGGGAGTCGCCACCTTATTTTTAGGGAACAAGGAAACCACAAAAAGAGTTTCATTTTCAATAAAACATTGACCCCATATTTTGGAAAGCATGGTCTTTGAATCAGAGTTGGATTCAGGGGCTAGGTTATGAAGTGGGAAAGTTCCAAGGAACTCCTTGTAGGTACCCACCTTACCCTAATTAAAGGTCTCTTAATTAATTTTGGGCTTTATCAAAATCTTGTCATGACAATCCTATTTATCTAATCAACCACAAAATATGAATAATAATAATAGATAGTACAAAAGTATACACAATCCTAAGGACCTTAGGAGACTCGTAGTCAACCTAAAATTGGACTTGCGCCCTATTGACTGCCTGCGTACCTTACCAATTTCTTGATAAAGATCAAAGTCCACGTAGTTCGATTACTTAATTAGGACTCTCCTATTGTAATGAACCACTTAGTCGAAGAAATTATATCTTTTTTAGGACTCTAATTTCGAGAGTTTGAATTTGATCAAAACACTTTTTTATATTAGAGAGGGAATTTCATTCCAAGTCAAACACTTTCAAAATCACTTACTTTTAGAGTTTTCTCGAAGTAAACTCCTAGATTAGGTAGAACCCTATTACTATTGCAATTCTTACAATAAAGGATAGTCCTAAGTGGGGTCAAATGACCCCCCTAATCCTAGGGTTTCTAGCTAATCCTAGGTTAATCTAAACACCTAAAACACTAAATAATGCATGCTGAATTTTCTGGGAAATACATAAAAAATGTAAACAAAGAATGTAAACTATGCATGAAAAATGTTCTAAATGCAAACTAAGTTAGCTATGTGAACCTAGGCATGCTTCTAAGTTAGTTTGGATCAAAATAATCATGCATCATGTTTGAAAACACGAAGTTTAAGCATAAGGGAAGGGACTTACCTTAGTTTGTTCCCTCGAACACATTTCATATGATATTTCAAACATTAAACATAAATATAAATGATATAAACAAACCTAAACATGTTCCTATTGACCTATACTAATTTAACATAATCAAAACAAACAAACTATACTTAAATAAAAATCATAATGCAAAAAATCTACATGCTAGCCTATATGCAACTAATCCTAACCTTTGAATACCCAACTTAGGTACCCATCCCTAACATGGCATAGAAGAAGAAGAAGAAGAAGAAGAAGAAGGATAAGAAAAATGCAAAATAACTTAAAACAAACTTCACAATTATACTAACCTTTTTTGCTTCCTTCTCTCTTGCTCCAAGCCTTTTCTTCAAACTCCAAGGGCTCCAAGGACTTCAAAGATGCAACTAAAGTTGCTTAGAGGGTTGGTGTAATGCCTTGAGGCTTTACTCTACCAATTTGGCTCTTTAAATGCCTTATGTGTTGTGTTAAAACTGATTTCAGGGCTCTCTATTTATAAGGAAGCCTGAGATGATCAATGGATGAGTTTAAATCTCTTAGGAATGATCCAAGGGCTCTAATCCAGCCTTCCAAAGTCTCCTAACTCATCCCAAAGTCCCCAAGGCTGAGCTAGACACATGGCAAGGCTTGGAAGAGTCTCGGGTAGGTGAAAGACAGAAAATTAGCAGTTATTGGGCGAGGATTTCGATGACCATCCACCTAGGAACGGTTGGCCTTCCCTTTAGGGGTGGCGACCGTCCCTTAGGGGTGGCGGACGTCCATGGAGGGTTGGTTTGGGCCTCTCACGGCCCGTCTCGGCTGTTTTCGGCTTTTCGGACCCGTTTGAAGTCCAAATTCGACGATTCAAGAGCCAAAACGATCGTGATTTGATTCTCCATGTTTTAAGAAATGTTTAAAGTGAAAATTCATTGACCAAAGTCAAAATGTTAGGGAAAAGTCAACCGATTAGCTATTTAGGGCCTGCCGAGCCCAAATTAGGGTTTTGAAATTTGCTAACCAATCGCTCTCGAAATCATTTCTTCTTCTCGAAATAAGTTTTGAAACATTTTAGGAAAGTATTTTGAAGCCTTTGGAGGCTTTGGTTTGATAAAAAGATCGAATCCTGGTCATTTCCAGTTGAAACCCTAATTCTGAGCTTGAAAGGACCTTTTGAGCCTCAAGAGCCAAACATGAGCCAGAAGGCTCAATCAGACCTTGCCACTGATCAACTTAGCTATCAAATATACTCTAAATATCTATGCCAAAGTTTCGAGACCACTCGAGACAAGATCGACAATTATTTAGAGCTTTTGTTATTCAAAGGACAGTACTGCCCTTTAAGTTACAAAAGGTCTTATATTCTATCAAGCCTGGCTTAGAATGCCACGAAATTTTACAGGGATGTTCCTAGACTCTCTAAAAACTAAATGTAAGAAGAACCGACTCAATCTAACCTAAAAACCTACATGCGATAACGACCTCTATCTAGCTACTCACAAGGGTAAAACTGGTAACTTAGGGTTTTAATACCCTATTTCACCTCAAATCACAGGCAACCATTAATGACCATACTCATGGTCAAAAATGGATGTCTACAGAGCTCTACAGACATGCCTTTTAAGCTGCCATGGGTTCCAGACAAGTCTTCCATACATGCACTTAACTTGGAATTAAGTGTTGATAACTCTTCAGCCATTTTCTTTTCACCAACAAGTACAGAAATATTATTCTCTGCCTTCAACAATGCATCTTCCAGTGACTTTATAGTTGTGTTGGCATCTGCCAGGTTGCCAGCCTGAGAACTGGCTTCATATATGTTACTTAGTTGTCTTTACTTTAGTGGAAGAGAAAATCCCTAATTTGCTTGCACTACTTCTACTGCAAAATTTGTAAACTCATATATTTTTCTATAGGCCAAAATTAAAAATGTAATGTTTTTTTTTTTCCCTGCTCATTCTCCTTTCATGAAAGTTTCACCTAACAACTGGGTTTTCATAACAATGGCTTAAAAGCCAGTAACAAACTAGGTTGATGGGTGGTTCCAAATGAGAAAAGGGAAATGCTAACCTTGCATTGTGGTCCACCAACATTCAATGACAATGAAATTGTTCAATCATAATATTCTTGATATATGCCTCAATTAAACAAAAACCTACTTTAATTAAAAGGGAAATGTAAGTTGATGCAGCTAAATATATAGCATTATCTAGATCAGAAAGAAGGAAATTGTACACTTTATTTAATGAACAATGAATTGCAAAATTAACAAATGAATGAGATATTAATTATTTTGAATGATATACTACAATCTAGGAGAAATAAATATAGACCAGATCCTGAATTTCAAACCTAAATCCTCTCATAGTTTACCAGACGAGAACATATTATGAGGAATAATAGTTCTAACAATAAACCTAGGGTTTACAATTTTTTTCAGTCAGCAGAAGTCAACTTTGCTTCTGGCAAGCAAATTCTTCAGACATCGACTCCAAAACTCGCATAAATGGACATGGTATGGTTAGCAATTGTGTCAACACAATCTGCTATGCTTTTCAACTTGATCCTGCCCTCTTATCATTTCTCAATCTGATTTTGCTCCTACGTCAACTGTTAAACTCTAGGCCCCCCACAATGCACATACACTACCTTGCTTTCACAAAAACCTACCTTTCACTAGACCAACATGCCATGAAATTCTCTTAGATAGGATTTCACATGGCTAGACTTTGATCCTATATATGAGCTGTGCACCTGACAATCCTAGAAAGTGGATAACAGGGTTTTGATGTTGAGATGTGTCATATAATAGGTTTTAACCATAAAGAATTCAAAGCCTAAATTCCAAAGTAGCATATCTAGACCATCCAATCTGTTATATAACTAATATTGTTTTAAAGAAAATGACAAAATGCTCAAGAAAGTGGAAAATATAAAAGAAAATTAGAGAATGAAAAGCCAAGCTGATGAAAAGATTATGATCACTCATGTAAACAAGCTTTGTCCTTCTGATTCCCAAAGCCCCTATTGTCTAACAAAAGCCAGTACCATAAAGTTTTACAAGATGATAAAGGAATAAATGGAAAATATAGCAATAACAAGAGAATAATCACCATTTGTTCGATAATAGGTCCTGCATCAAGTTCTTCAGTTACAAAGTGACTTGTTGCACCAATCATTTTTACTCCAGCAGCAAAGGCCTGTCAACATCAATTGGCAAAGTAAACATATATAGAAAGTTGGAGACAAAATGCTGAAATGGGAAAACCCATATAACCCAGGAAGAAGGCAGAAGAACCAAACCTGTTTAGATGGATTCCCACCCTTGAATGATGGCAAAAGACCATGGTGAATGTTAATTACATCCTTTCCGTAGCTATTTAAAAACTTTCCAGATAATATCTGCGGAAATAAATAGATTTCATAAATTCAAATATTGCAGTGGGTAGGGAAGAGTAGTAGAGTAGCCACAAGGATGGACTCTAGAAGATTATCATGGATTTTCCATTATATTATCCACCGTGGTGTAGGCTCAAAGGACAGGGAGAACCCTGTTCACCCTTCTCCCTATTAGAATTTTGAATTTCAAGGGTAAACCACATATGCAGTACTTGTTTGATAACATAACAGTAGTTCTTATTGTTCTAAACTTACAATCTCAGGGAATGCTTTACCTGCATATATCTCGCAAGTACTAGAAAATCAGTGTTCTGGACCAGATCCAAGATCTCCTCTTCTCTTTTATTTCCTTCAGTTGTGCACAAATAATGGTATGGAATTCCATGCCTTTCAAGAAATCGAATCACATGGGTGTTTGGAACTCTTTCATGATTACTGTTAAAAAGTGCATCAATGACCATAATTAACAGTTTTTTAGCCAGAAGACCGTCCAAAAGGGTGACACCACTGGAAACTCACCTTATTACACAAGTTATGTCCACTGGAAAGCCTTCTATCCTGCCATATATGTAACAAATCAAGTGCAGCAAAATGTTGCTAGCTTTACTTAGCGAAAATACCCTTCTCCATTATACCCAAGACCCATTAACATTCTTTCCAAACCCCCAACCAAAAAAGGAATGGCAACCAAAACAAAACAGATCACTAGAGGAACCACCACCCGACCCACCACTGCATTTCACAAAACCTCAAAACAACTAACCAAACAACAAGTGCACAAAAGGCTTCATCTCCACCACCCATGAAAACTTCTAGTATTATCCATCTAGTCCACCTTAGACCATTCAACCACACCCAACCTCCCTTCTTCATTCTATGAACCCATCATATCACATACATGGCTTCCCCAAACTACCAAGCCTTCAATTGACTATTTTTTATTAATTGAGATTGCATACTATAAAGCCAATTCTCAGTTTATTGTAATTACAGCTTAAGCTAATACCAAACACACTATTTAAACACTTGGAGCAGATTCTATCCTATGCATCTCAATTCAATTCAACTCAACAAAGCCTTAATCCCAACTACAAAGGAAGCAGATTCTAAGCAATAGAAATAAGTTTATTAAAAAAGTGTACCTTATCTGCATCACAACCACGTACCTAGCAAGAGGAAATTTACAAAGGCACATCATTATTGAATATATCTACAGCACTACAAGGTTAGAAAAGGGTAAGGAATAGAAGGGGAGATTTAGTATTAAGAGAAAAAAAATAAACAAATTGAATTGACACATGCATCATCATAAAAAAATTGAACTCAAAATCAAAAAGTTGTTCTTTTTTTTTTTTCTATGGATTGATTTTTGTCTTGAATGAGCATTACAGTTGATAGCTAAAAGGCTAAAACCTAACTACTTCGTACCTAAAAATGACGACGTTAGTGGAGGAAACGATTTCCTTGACCTTTGACAGCGCCATTTCTATTTCTTCTCGGTCTGGTGCTGCAAGTTGCTTCTGCTTGTATTGTTTGCTGGCAGCAAAGGGTGAGGTTTGTGTGTGATATGTATGTGTGTGTATATATATATATATATACACAAAAATGATCTATTGGGATTTGGGGTCCAAACCCCATATTAATATGCGGTCCATCTTTGATATCCGTTGATTGCCATTTCAATATAAAGGTTCAAAACGTGGAAGGCTTGCATGCTGCCCAAGGCACTTTTTCTATAAAAGCAAAACAATCACTTAGCATTCCCCTCTCTCTCTACCAGCCTCTCTCCCCAGCAGGCATCCTCTCCCTCCGGCAGCGGCATCTATTCTCCGGCCGGCAACTCAGCTCCTCTCCAGCAGCGGCAAAAAGGAGATCCTCTCCGGCAACTGGCAGCGGCTTCTCAAAGGTGGGTGGAAACTAGATCGAAACTTTTTTTAATACATTTGTTAACTCTTTTGTTAAAATAGCCTTGAGGCCAGTTTATTATATTGGGTCAGTGGATTAGTTAACTCAACTGGATTTACAAGACTTTTGGTGGGATGGATTAATGGTTCTGGTTCACTGGGTTTGGGTTTCAAAATATTGATAATTATTATATGTATAAAAAATAAAATACTTATTTAGCTGCAGTCGCAAAATCATTTTCTTTACCCAAATATATTTAGATATTCAAATAGATTTATGTGCAATGAACATTATAGTGGCCTGTTTGGTAGTTGAATTTGTTAAATTGTGTCTAGTGAACAATTGTTGATCTTTATAAA
>JAESVK010001108.1:1004375-1036988 GCA_017140935.1 Hamamelis virginiana
CCGACTGGTAAGATAACTTTCCAAACTAGATCATTTTCACTAAATGTTTTAGGTCGAACTTTCTTATTATAAGTTCTAGCGACCTTGTCCTTTTGTGCTTTTAAATGATCAAGTGCTATAAGCCTTAATTCATTAAGGTCTTCAAGTTCAGTCAACATGGCATCTGAATAATCTTGATTTGATAAACAATTTTGTTGTGCCACTCTCATTGACCGAACTGTTATTTCCATTGGTAAAACAGCATCATGACCATAAGTTAACTCGAAAGGAGTCACTCCCGTACTTTCTTTTTTAGAATTCATGTAAGCCCATAACGCTTCAGACAAGAATTCATGCCAAACCCTTGTATTATCTTCCACCATTTTTTCAATATTGAGTTTCAGAATTTTGTTAGTTGATTCGGCCTGTCCATTGGCTTGAGCATAATAAGGTGTTGAATGTATTATTTCAAAACCATATTCTTTTGCAAAAGCCATTACTTCACTACCAGTAAAAACTGATCCTTGGTCGGCCGTAATTGTTTGTGGAAGACCAAATATGTGGATAATGTTTTCTTTGAGACATTTTATTATTTCGGTCTGTGTGACCGTTTTTAAGGGAATAGCATCAACCCACTTTGTAAAATAATCATTGGCAATTAAAATGAATGCATGTTTTTTAGTAGATAGTGGAAAAATTTTACCAATTATATCAATGACCCATCCTCTAAATGGCCAAGGTTTCACAATGGGATGTAGTGGAATAGCACGCACATGTTGAATTGGGCCATACCTTTGACAGGCTTGACATCCTTTAGCATACTTTATGCATTCTTTAAATGAATTCGACCAAAAATTACCGTATCGTCTTATTAGCCATCTCATCTTTATGCCGGCTTGGTGTGCGCCACATATTCCTTCATGAACTTCGGCCATAACCTGCATCGCTTTTTCTTGTGGTATGCAGAGTAGTAACAGGCCGTCCGGGCTCCTTTTATATAATTCGTCATTTAACAAAACAAATTTCAATAAAAGCCTCTTAATTTTGATGTCCGTCTCTTTGGTCGGATCTTTTAAATACTCAATTATAGGAAATCTCCAATCATCTTGAGTAATATCTAAATTCATTATTCCATTGTTGACTAAAAATAAAACCGAAGATTCAACTCTTTTTTCAATCGTGACCATCTTCTTAAATATTCCTAATGGAATTTTGAAACCTGAGGCTATTTGGGCCATTTCATTGGTCTCGTTATTTTCATTCCTTGGAATAAATTGCATTTCGACCTCAATAAATCGGTCAAGCAATTCTATGGCTTTGTAATAATACTTAATTAAGGACTCACTTAAACATTTATATTCCCCTGTTAGTTGTTTAATAACAAGTTGGGAGTCTCCCTTAATCTTTACAGCCACTACCCCCAAATCAAGTAAAATTTCCAGGCCGATAATTAATGCTTCATATTCGGCCTGATTGTTTGAGCATTCAAAATCTAATTTAAGGGAAAAACAAGTTACCTTTTTTGTAGGCGAAATGATAACAATCCCTGCTCTAGCACTTTCCTCCGTTCTTGAACCATCAAAAGCCAGGGTCCAAGGTGCTAAACCGATATTACCTATCTCAATACTAGGAAAAATTTCAGGCTCAAGATCGATATTGGGGTGATCAGACAAAAAATCGGCCAACGCTTGGCCTTTTATTGCCTTTTGTGGGACATATATAAGGTTGAATTCAATCAACACTAAAGTCCACTTAGCGATTCTTCCTCCTCTCACAATTGGTCTATTAAGCATATATTTAAAAACATCGGTATGAGAAATGATATAGACCTCAAAAGGAATCATATAATACCTTAGTTTAATACAAGCAAAATATAAAGAAAAGCATAGCTTTTCAACCGCATTGTAATTTATTTCTAAATTGTTCAAGGACTTGCTTAAATAAAATACGGCCTGTTCGTATCCGTTTCTTTGTCCTGGGCCAACATCGCACCCAATAAGCTATCAGAGGCTGATATATATAATTTGAGAGGCCTCCCTTTTATTGGTGGCATCAAGACTGGTGGTTTACATAGATATTCTTTTATCTTCTCGAAGGCTTCTTGGTGATGCCTTTCCCACACAAAATCGTCTTCTGACCGAATCTTTAACAAGGGTGAGAATGCTCTGGTTTTGCCTGCACAATTAGAAATAAAACGGCGCAAGAAGTTAATTTGGCCGAGGAATCTTTGTAACTCTTTCTTATTTGTTGGTGCATTAGCACTTTGAATGGCCTTGGTTTTATTGATATCGACCTCAATACCCTTTTGGTGGACTAGAAATCCTAAAAAATTACCGGCTGATACGCCGAATGCACATTTTAAGGGATTCGTTTTCAATTTGTGCTCTCTCATCTTTTCAAAAGTTAGATGTAAGAGATGTGTTTCAGTACTGGTCGATTTGACCACTACATCATCAACATAAACTTCTATGAATTTTCCAATGAACTCATGGAAGATAACATCCATTGCTTTTTGATAGGTCGATCCAGCATTAATTAAGCCAAAGGGCATGACTACCCATTCAAAAGTACCAATGTTACCTGGACATCTAAAGACGGTCTTGGATATATCTTTTTCGGCTATAAAGATCTGATTATAGCTGGAATGGCCGTCCATGAAGGACAACATTTGGTACCCTGTGACCGAATCAACAAGCATATCGACCACTGGCATAGGGTATTCGTCTTTGGGAGAGGCTTTATTAAGGTCTCTGAAATCAATGCATACCCTAAGTTTCCCATTTTTCTTTATTACTGGGATGATATTGGATATCCAGTCCGCATATTCGGTAGGCCGTATAAATCCGGCCTTGAGTAACCTATCAATTTCTTCTTTGACCTTTAAATGGATTTGTGGGGCCATTCTTCTTGGTGGTTGTTTATATGGCCTAAATCCTTTTTTGATTGGTAGTTTGTGCTCAACCAGAGATCGATCAAGGCCTGTCATTTCATCGTAATCCCAGGCAAAGCAATCTCTATACTCTCTTAATAGGTCAATCAATAGGATTTTATCTTTTTTTGGTAGACTCTGACTAATATATATCGGCCTATTTTCTCCTAGAGAAACTTCTTGTAACGGATCTTTAACTTCGGCCGCTTCGTCATTAAGCTTTTTTGGCTTAAGATTTAAATCTTGCCATGTAATTTCATCGATGTTTTCATCGACGTAGTCGGGTAGATTAGCCGTAATATTTCTGATGGCTTCAGATTCGATCAAGTATGCTGTAACCCGAGCCAAAGTTTCTTTACATATTTCTTTTGTTGTCTGATCCATGAATAACTTTGGAAAAATTAACTTAGGCTGTCTACGTCCAGAGAGGAAGTAGCGACCTTGGTTGGTCGGCCATATTTGTCTATGCCGGAGAATTGTAATGGCATAGCTCCAAAGTTGTATAATTTTGACTCAACAACATTAGTTGGAACGGGGAAAGAATTGTTATCTGCTTCAATTAATTCGGCCTTAGAATCCTTCCACATGATTAACATTTGATGCAAGGAAGAAGGGACACACATATTAGCATGTATCCAATCTCTTCCAAGCAAAGCATTGTAATTGGCCTCTGAGTCCATTACGAAAAATGCTGTTAATCTAGATGTACTGCAAACCGCTACTTCTATAGGTGTTATTCCTAATGGCTGTACTAGGCTGCCAGTAAAACTGGCAAGGGAAATTTCGGCCGGTAGAAGATCGGCCTTTGTTTTTCCTAACCTCTTGAAGACAGAAGTTGGTAAAATATTGACCGAAGCCCCATTATCAATTAGGACTTTAGAAATCGGTTTTCCGTTGAAATTAGCTTTTATATATAGTGGTCGAAGATGTTTGGTCATGTTACTTGCTGGTTTTGGGAAACATATCCCATCGCAAGTCATATTTAATTGTTGTTTGACCAATGATTCGGGCCGACTATCATTTGAAGATAAACAAATAGTTAATCGGCCATCTAATTTAACATCTATGTCATCTTCTAAGTATTTTGGTTGGTCTTCCTTTGCTTGAAATTCATAAGGGAGGGTGAAAACCATGTTTACCTGGGTTTCAGTTGGCAATGTCCCAAATTGGATGAAGTGTTCTCTATGTTGCTCCTGGTTGGTTTTTTCTTTCCCTTGACCACCTGGTTCTGTTTTGTCCCCTTTGTTGTTGTGAGCCCGTACCCATTTGTTCTGGCCGATACGGATATCTCCTGTCTGTGCTAAGATTTGTTTTTTCTGTTCAGCAAACCTTCTCTGTGCACGCCTTAACTGTGTTTTGGTCAGTTCGGTCTCCCGGTGTTGTGGGAACTTGGGATGTCTGACCTGTAACCATATATTATTAGGCTGTGTCTGGGGAGGTTTGACCATTCTTGGTCGAGGAGATATTTCTACTTTGGCCCCAGGGGATGGTGGCTTGTCTCTATTTCCTTTGGCTATCCAGGCTTGAGGGGATCTTTCGGCCTTATTCTTTGGAGATGGCAGCTTCCCTTTCTCGCAGTTGACCCTTTTTTCGGGTGGAGACTTTTCGGCCTTGCTTCCTGAAGGTGGCCCTTTTTTGTCGCCGGTGTTACTCGATCCGGCATCTTCGATCAGCATGTCGTTCCTCAGAGACACTTTAAAGCTCATGCCTTGAGGATTGAAGGTCTTTTTGACCTCTCTAGAACCGATCTTGTCTTTTTGGTTCTGGGCTCGGAACTCAAAATCTGGCTTATAGTCTCCCATTAATGGCCTACGACGTTTATTTTTAATGATAGTGCGTTCGACCGTATTTGTGCCATTTATGAAACGTGACTGCTGCTTTGGCCTGACCAACTCCATAAAACATCTTCCACAATGGACTGGGTATCCATTGATTAAACTGTATTGCTGGAGTGATTGTTTTGACCACTTTCTGTATTTGTGGTAGGTGCCTGAAAAAGCGTAGTCTTCCGGATTTGGCTCCCTTCTTATAATGTTGAACTTTTTCATGGCCGATTGTTTATGTGATTCGGCCTTTGCATGATTGTCCGAGGTGATTTTTCCTTTCTCTTTGGCAGCATTAGGTGTAGGTGGAGCGGCCATTTGCTTCTTTGACTCCTGCATATATAACATGTTAATCGAAAACTCTGCAGGGAAAGGATCATCCTCATCTATTACATTCACAGTTTTATCGGTTTCACTAAATTTTAGTTTTTGCTCACCGATGGATTTTTGGATTGCATCTCTCAAAAAGATTGCAATTATTTGTATTTTGCGACCATAAGTCATGCCGTTTACAATATTTCTTATTTTTTATTTCATCTCTTGATGGTATGATATGGTTTTCAGGCTACTTTATCTGCCTATCTTTGAGTAGAAAGTCAAAGATTTGTTCCGTTTTTGTCACATCAAAATCGTATTTCCTTTCTTTATAGTTATTGTTGTTCGGCCTTCTTTGACCGTTTTATTTTGATTCTGTGACATCTGATTTAGCCCTCACTAGGGCTTTGCATGAATATGGCCTAGTTAAGGCTAACTCAGCCAAAGCGACTTCATTTTCCTGGTTTTCCTCTTCATCATTGGTGATTTCAAGGTAACCAGTGTCTCTGTTTTGGTTCCTATAGTAGGTTCCTCGAGAGGATATCTTCCTCTGGTTTTCTTCCTCTAGAATCTTTTCATATCTAGAAACTGCTGATAAGAGGTGTCCTAGGTCGATGAATTCTTGACCTACGAATCTTTTTCTATTCTCAATATTAAGGCCACCCATCACCATTTTTACACAATCAGATTATGATAAGGTGGTCCTACATTTATTCTCTGCAGTACGGAATCTAGAGATAAATATCTCTATTTTCTCTCCTGGCTCTTGGTACATTCGAGCCAAATCTCCAACCGTAACTTCGGCCTCTCCTCTATAAAATCTAAGGTGGAATGTGCGTTCCAATTCCTGCCACGTTGTTATTGACCCTGGTGGCAGGTTTACATACCAATCAAAGGCTGAACCCGTCAGGGAATTAGAAAATAGCCTTAATTTAAGGAAACTATTGGCCGCTGCTATTCCACACTGGGTGGTGAATCGGCCAACATGTTCGTAAGTGGATTGTTTGTTATCTCCCGAAAATAATGAGAAGTCTGGAACTTTGTATTGTCTAGGGAACTCGTATAGTTGGTCAATATAATCTGGGTAAGGCTTGCTATATGCTGTCCTGATGTCAGGACTACATAGACCGCCCATTTGTTCCCTAATTATTTCGGCCACCTCATCCCGATTGAGGTAAGGCTTATTTGGATGAGCTGGCTCAAACATATTTCCCCCTAGCTGGTTTCCTAAAGGATATTCGGCCATATTTTGTTGGCCGTACATGTGATGGACATGGGGTGTAGGTATGGGACTATGTGGAGTTTGGACTTTAGGGTATCCCTGTGTGTATTGTCCACTACTTTCTATAGGTCCCATTGGTGCATTTTGGACTGGAGAATTGAAATTCGGTTACCCCCCAGCATTTGTTGCCTGGGATTGGCCGAACATCTGTTGCCCCCCGAGCATTGGGGAACTTGTAATGTTAGCCTGTGCATAATTCATGGGAACTTCCTTTGTTCCACTTGGGCCAACGTTTGGCCTATACACAGGATTGTTGTAAGTCGTGTGTATGGGTGTACTAAACATTTGGTTTTGGTTCATACTGCCCATTTGACTTACTAGTTCAAAATTTCCGTTCGGCCTTTGTTGTATTTTAACTTGGCCGTATTGAAAATTCTGATTTTCTACCGGGTCTGTATGTCGGCTTCTATTCCTAACACTTGAGGCCGAGTCTTGATTCATTGCAGGACCGAGTTTCTCGGTCATGAAGTCCATCACCCTATCCATATTTGATTTTAAACCATTGGCCACCATTTGGTTAGACTCTGTAAAAGTCTTTAAAATGTTGGCCATTTGGGACATCATTGCTTGGCTTTGTTCATGCATTCTCTCATCAAAATGCATCCTGCATACGGCTAAGACATTGTTAGCCAAAGCCTGCTCTTGAGTTTCTCTAAATTCCTCAAGTCTTGCTTGAGGACTTGAGACAGTATCATCAGGAGAGTCAGATACCTTTATATTTTCCTTGGCTTTATCTTTCGTGTTATCTTTCTTAGGAGCCATAGAAATAAATTATTTTAACACTTAGGGTCCCACCGGGCGTGCCAAAAATGTTGGCAACAAATCGGTTCTTTAGAAATATGTGTGTGAGTTGCGGGCGTGCCAACTACAAACAATCAGATGATTGTAGATTCTCTTTACCTTGAAGCCTCAAGGACTTTTGCAGTGTTGAATATAAAACAAATAAGATTGGAATATAATAAACTCAAAAGAAACAAATACGTACCATGTATTGGTTGAGTACAGACTTGTTAAATGAGCTTTCAATAAAATGAACAGAGACTAATCCCTGACCAAACCAGAATTTGGATTCTTCAGTTACACGATGAATTACTCCTAAGGAATTGAAAAAACGACTAGGAAAACTAAAAACATATATAAAAGATTAAAAGCTGATGCTTGAATTTGATCGTGGATGCTTTGTTTCTTTGTCCCCTTCAGCTTTTTTAGAGGCTGAATGTGTTTGTAACTAATTCCATGTGTCAAATTCCAGTTGGCTAAAAGTTATAGCCGTTCCTCATTTTATGGCATTAGTTTAGATCGTGTATCTTCCATATCTTTGATCTGGTCTTCATATATGAACGTGCATTCGAACTCCCAGCCAGATGTTGCCACGTTGCCACGTTTCTCATCAGATATCAACATGCATTTGAGCTCCTCGTCAGATGCTGCCACGTATCTTTCTGTTATTTGATCACCTACGTTCATTTTGGATGTATCAAGGCTATCAAGGCCACATCTGATAGAGGATATTTTGTTGGCCTGGTCTTTTCATGGTCAATTTTTCATAGACCGAATACATATAATGTTTTTTCTTAATTTCGGCCTTACAAGAATCTTGCTTTGAGAATTTCGGCCTTAACAACCATTGACCGATTTTTAGTGTGGTAACAAATGGACAGCTGGTCTTGGGGCTTGTGATCGATCCAAACAAGGGAGGTTATTCCTTGCTTGTGATCAATACTTAAATTTATAAAGGACTCGTGCTGAAAACCTCAATTCGTTAGAAAAGTAATTAGTGCACGGGTGTCGAACACAGGGACTAATGGTTGAGTTATGAGAAGTTATTATGAATTTGATTTTAGTTACCAAACGATTTCTTGATTTTGAAGAATTGGTTGTTTGTTTAAACTAAAGAGCATAAAAAGATGATTAAATTAAATTAAAGGAAAACCTCGGGGTTCGAATCCACTTTAGTTAGGGAATTATTATGCATATAATTAACGTAAAAGTTTCGCAATCGTTTATGATCGGTGATGATCTAAACTACAAGAATAAATCATCAATAATATATTACACTTGTGTTCATATAGTAAACTCATCCAAATAAGGCATAACCTATCAAGCGAAGCATGCACAGGTTATCCTAGTTAGGCATGAACAAACTAATGAACTCAAACATATTCAATCAATACTATTGCACAACCAATATGAATAGAATCACAGAAAACATTCATATTCAAATATAAAAGAATCATTAAAGAATGGATTGCATAGAATGACAATCTCTCAAAGTTGTGCAATTATCATAAACTTATTACAAAACTTTAAACCTTAATCAAAACATAATCATACCACTAGCCAAGCTTCATCTACACCCAAGGAGAAGAGTTTAGCTTCTCATGATCGGGGCTGAATCACCGGAGGTCTTCGTTCCTTCCATGTGAAGCCAATATCTCAGTCCAATGTTATGAGAGAGATGAGAGAGATGAGAGAGATGAAAGCAACTGTCACAGAGGCTAGGTTGAATATGGGATAAGTGGAATGCCTATTCAGACCTCTAAAGGTGTTTTTAAATAGTGTACAAGCCTTTTCCTGCCGAGTTTTGCCGATTTTCCAAATCCCAACTTACTAAAAAGGAGTTCTAATCAATTTAGGAAACTGCCCGGCTTAAACCTATCGATAGGCCTAGAGCCCTATCGATAGGCTTAGTGCCTTATCGATAGGTGATGAGTGCAGTTGTGGGAAACCTGCATAATCTTCAATCCTGAGAGCTCCCCTATCGATAGGGATGGTGTCCTATCGATAGGCTTGAGCTTATTTTGCATTTTATCTTTGAATTAGCTGTTTTTCGTGCTCGGTGTTCATCCTAACATGCTACCTTTGCTCCACTTCATTCATGTGCTCCCTTTGGGTTGCTAAACTTGGCTTTTCCAGTGGAAATTAACCTATAACAGACAAAAGCATACATAAGACTTAAAACCAACCAAATCAAAGTACTTACAGTGTAAAAACTCTCAATGTTAGCCTCGAATGCTGTAAAACGAAGCTTGATTGTGGAACAATCACACCCTCCAACTTTGACTTTGCTAGTCTCTAGCAAACACTGAAACAATGAAAACTAAAAACAACAAGAAATCAAAATATCAAAAGAAACAAATTAAGTAAAAGCCACTTTCGTAGGGAATCGCGATTGCATTTAGCGTATGCAATAAGCCTTTAAACCCCTAGGTTCCCCCCAGTGGACGAGTTATAGTCTCGTGAGGGTTTGCAGAAATGACGCCCACAAACATAATGTTGACTCAAAGGTAACTGAAAACAAATAAACTCAAATCTTGTCATTACAATTCGAACTTCTCAAAAGGTTATGGAAGCTACTCCACAGAATAGGCATACATGATACACAAATTATCAAAAGACTGAAAATATAGTAAGTTCCAAATCGTGTAATGTGAAGTGAACCGAATAATAATTATTTTCTCAACAGAATAAGCCTATAATTCAGATCCTGTAACGAGTTTCAACTTTGAATCTCACCTGGATGGTCACTCTCAAAAATATTTCTCACGAAAGGTTAAAAGATTCATGTAATATCCCAATAAGATTCATATAAGTTCAAAACTCATATAATAGCACAAAGAATTAACAGATATGAAATGGAATGATAATGCATGCAATTAAACAAAAATTTCAGCACATATATAATCATTTGATGTAAATGTGATCAAGAGAGAACAGAGTGCAAAATTTGAATCAATTAGGACTTGATTTGGATTATAATGACCTTGGTTACAAGAAAGAAGGGAAACACCAAGATGAGATGGCTTAAAAAAAACTGTTCGGGTTACTACCCAAGCCATCTCATTTACCAAAAAAAAAATGACTCTAAGACTCACTTAAACTGATAACTAGACAAACTTAAACTAAATGAACCAAAAACAACCCAGACTCAAACCTCACCAACTAACTACTCAGCCCCATCACCCACATCTTCTCGCTGTTCAACCTCAGCCCTCATTTCGTCCTGTGGATCTTCAGCTGCCTCCTCATCTACATGAGCATCTCCAACTGGGACCTCAGCTCTAGCCTCCTCAGGCTCCGCAAATAGAGAAAAATCAAAGGCAGTAAGAGGGAGTTCCTGCTGGATATGCCATAAAACCCTCTGCCTAGCGGATTGACGCTGAAGCTCGGCTCGAATCTGCTCATGCTCTCTCATTAAGGCCTGCTGCCCATCCAACAACTGTAATAACAAACCCTCAACACCGGAGGGATGGGCAGGTACAGACTCAGCTGGCCCAGATGGCCCTGGAGTAGTCTCGACAGGCCCAGATGGCACTGTCTCAGTAACTGCTGGCTGTGGTAGCTCTGGTAATACCCCCTGACGCCTCGATGATGCAGACTGTGCAGCTCTCAAACTCCTCGTCAATGTGACTGGAGTAATAGGTCCCTCTCCCCATAAACTCTGCTCGGATGACGTACACCCAGCCTCAATACATCGCTGTGTAATCATCTGGGGAAAGGGCATATTCTGTTGTGGCGGCTGGAGCTGGATACAAGAGCGCATCTCTCTGAAGATCAGATGGGCAATATCAATCTCATCCTCGCCCATAAAAGCTATCAACAGTCTGATCATATCCAAATGAATGCTGTTATCTGTCCCTCGAGGTCTCAAGTTGCATAAAAGCAACTCGATCATCACAGCATAAATGGTTTTCATGGTGCCGCTCGTGAAGTTGCCCCTGGAGTATCGAGCTGGGTCAACACAAATAACCTGAGCGCACTGAGCTGGTGTCAACAGTGGATGCTTGGCATCGTCCTCAGTAGGAGGAAAGGTAATGGAAGCAGGAATAGGATGCTCGCAACCCAGGTACTGTGCAATCCAATCCACCGAAAGCATAATCGACCGCTTGCCCACTCGGGCAATAAACATCTCATCATCACGATCGTACGGTCGCTCGACGGAATAGAACTCTCGCACTAAAGAGAGTTTATAACCCTTTCCCTTCGTCAACCAGGCTGTCAGATGTCTCCACTCCAGACGAGTCACAAGTGGTGTTTCTTCCAAGAACTTCGAAGCATCCACATATCTCTCCACATTAAATTTCTTCTCCTTTAGTATATATGTCCAACTCTTTACATCAGTTTTCTGCTTTTTCTGTGGCGGTGGTCTCTCTTTTTTGGACGTGCTAGACTATTTAGCGGGCCTAGATGTAAGAGGCTTTTTGATGCCCCCGGTAATGCCAATCGTAGGATGCTCAGTGTCAATCTCATACGGGTCGAAAAACTCACTGTCATCGTCAGACTGAACCCTGGAACCTGACCCAAGAGGTCGTCGGAAAGTAGGATCAGAGGCGGACTCGCTATCTGAATCAGTGCTATCCTCATAAACCACCCTCTGACCCTTACCCACAGATGGGTTCTTCATACGCGCCGGTTTAACCGGCGGTGCCTCTCGAACAGATGGGTTCCAAATCCTTTTCGGCTGATCCGGCTGGACTACAACAGATTTACCCTTATCTAAGGGCACAGCGGGCTGCTTTTGCCTCACCATTTTCAAAATTCTGAACTATTCACTTCTCCACACCACAAGTATCACACACAGCAGCGAATATACCAAACTACAATTACAGCAGGAATCACAAAGTACAACCCACAATACACTCCCAACAACACTTAAAAGCAGAGGAATGAAAATAACAATTAAACTTTGGATTCCAAACTACCAGTAATCTCCCAAACCTGAAAGTATTCACTTCTAACCTTCAAACCAAACTTCTACGAATATTTTTTGCAAATATGGAGCAACCCACGAACACCCTAGCCAGAATTCTTGATCGGCGGTGATAACAGTTGACGAAGCACTATGGTGGCGGTTTTACAGTAGCAATGGTGGGTTTGAATGAGAACAAGGGAGAAAGAAAGTTTTGGAGATTCGAAGGTACTATGGTGGCCGGAAAAGCTTGCCGGCGGTGGGAATAGTGGTCGGTGATGGTGAATTGATGATCGGGGGTGAGAGGTTTGAAGACGAGAAGACGCGGGAGGGAGAGAAACGAAAAGGAGAAGAAAGAAAGAAAAGAAAAAAGAAAAGAAAAAGGAATGAAAAGGAGATGGGGTCGGTCAAACCGTGTGACCTTTGGGTTTCATTTTTTTAAATGCCCTTTTTTTATTTATTTTTTTTTTAGAAACTGAATCAGTCATATCGATAGGGTTGAGGACCTATCGATAGGCAAGGGCTCGGCCTGCAGAAACAATTAACTGAGGAAGTGCTCTATCGATAAGGTCAATGACCTATCGATAAGCCTATCGATATGAATGAAAGTTTATCGATAGGGTGAAGCTCGGGTTGCAGGGTTTGAAAAGCTGAGAAGGTCATCTATCGATAAGGTGTATGACCCTATCGATAGGCCTATCGATAGGGGTAGTGACCTATCGATAGGGCTTATCCTAATTTGTAATTTCGACAACCTTACACACCTAAATTAAAAAAAAAAAAAAAAACATACCCAACTCATGGTCACCTAAGTGTATGAATAACTGGGATTGACGACTCAAAACTGGGTACAAAAGGAGATATGACTGACTTAAACCAACTGACTGGCCCAAAGGCTTACAAACTCTGAATGAAGGCCTAAAATCATATTCTAACTTCTCCAATGTTCTCAGTTGATCACAATGCATCCATGACACATAAGCACTTAATCAAGTAAAAATGCAATGCAAAATCAGTAGAACAACCAAATAAGCTAAAATGAGTAATATGAATATCTGTGCCCCAGAACAACAAGAATGGCTCAACACATGCATAAAAGGTTATAAATCTCCACTCTAAACTAGGATCATCGTCACATACTCATCTGCTACAGAAAATATTCAAATCGATTCGTGCACGTGCAATGTAATTAGGAACAAACCAATTCAAAGTCGGGAAATAATTGATGCACAGAGTATGGTATCATGGGTATTATGATGCACAATATTCGAAAAATTTTCATTAAAGACAAGAATGAAATCCGAAAACAACAAACAAACGAAAAAATTTCATAGCTAATTGCAAGACATGAGGCCAAATATATAATTAAAATAATGGAATCACAAAATGAAATGCATGTGAACTCCCACCCTCCAACTTAGATCCTATCATTGTCCCCAATGAGGAAGAATAGAGAATGCAAGTTAGTGAGAAAAAATGGCAAATCAAGCAACTAGCGACATGGTATTACTAAACAAACAGATGCGAGGGTTTCCTCCCAAGAAGAGCTAAGTTTAACGTCTTCAGCCAGACGTGATGAGGGTCCTCAATTAAACTCGTAGGTGGGATCCTCAAGCTTCATGGACTCAACCACCATACCATCCCGAGTCGTATCCCCATTCCCAAAGCCTTCAATATAAGGCTTAAGCCTTTGACCATTCACCGTAAAGGATGAACCATTACAGGGATTGGTAATTTCAATAGCACCATGGGGAAAAACGTTTGTAACCGTGTAAGGCCCGTCCCATCGTGACCTTAGTTTGCCCGGAAATAATCGCAACTTGGAATTAAAAAGCCAAACTCGTTGATCAGGCTCAAACGATTTACGAGTAATATGTTTATCATAAAATTCTTTTATTTTAGCCTTATAAATTTTTGAACTTTCATATGCCTCGTTGCGAATTTCCTCGAGCTCACTAAGTTAAAGTCGGCGGTGAGAACCCGCTTCCTTCATCTCAAAATTAAACTGACGAATAGCCCAGAGGGCTTTATGCTCAAGCTCAACGGGAAGATGACATGGTTTTCCATAAACGAGTTGGTAAGGGGACATGCCAATGGGAGTTTTATAAGCAGTTCGGTAAGCCCAAAGAGCATCGACAAGTCTCAAAGACCAATCTTTACGGTCGGGCTTGACCGTTTTTTCCAGAATATGTTTGATCTCCCGATTGGACACTTCCACTTGCTCGCTAGTTTGGGGATGGTATGGGGTCGCGACTTTATGGGTAATGGAGTATTTGGCAACAACTGCCGCAAAAGGTTTATTATTAAAGTGTGAACCTCCATCACTAATGATAGCCCTAGGACACCCAAATCGAGAGAACACATTCTCCTGAAGGAATTTGAGGACAACCTTATGATCGTTGGTTCTAGTGGCAACCGCCTCTACCCATTTAGACACATAATCGACGGCCACAAGGATGTACTCGAAGCCATGAGAGATGGGAAAGGGTCCCATGAAATCAATGCCCCAAACATAAAAAATCTCTACTATGAGAATCGGGTTCAAAGGCATCATATCTCTCCTAGACATAGAGCCCATCTTCTGGCAATTTTCACAGGATCTACAGAAGTCCATAGCATCACGAAACAAGGTAGGCCAGTAAAAACCACACTGAAGAACTTTAGCAGCGGTCTTCTTGCCACTAAAGTGTCCACCACAAGCCATAGTGTGGCAGAACTTCAAAATATCATGCACCTCATTCTTAGGGATGCATCGACGGATCACTTGGTCCGCACAGTACCTAAACAAAATAGGGTCTTCCCAAAAATAATTTCTAATTTACGAAAAAAATCGATCCCTATCCTGTTTTGCCCAAGTAGAGAGTATAAGCCATGTAGCTGAATAGTTAACAATATGAACGTACCAGGGCAGAGATACCTGAGAAACTGCGAATAACTGCTCATCGGGAAAGGAATCCCGAATCGGAAGACTATCACTATCCTTGTCAGCTAGAATCCTAGACAGGTGATCAGCAACTACATTCTCCGACCCTTTCTTATCCTGAATTTCAAAATCGAACTCTTGCAAGAGAAGAATCCATCTAATCAACCTAGGCTTGGTCTCTTTTTTGGACAGAAGGTACCGCAGAGCAGCATGATCCGAGAAAACTATGACTTTAGACCCTAACAGATAAGAACGGAATTTATCTAAGGCATAGACAACAGCTAGTAACTCTTTTTCAGTGGTGGTGTAGTTCATTTGAGCATCATCAAGAGTTTTACTAGCATAATATATAACTCGAGGAAATTTGTCTATCCTTTGACCCAAAACAGCCCCTATAGCGTAGTCAGACGCATCACACATAATCTCAAATGGATAGGACCAATTCGGGGGCTGCATGATAGGAGCAGTGCTCAAGAGAGAGCGCAGTGTGGTAAAGGCTTTCAGACAAGCCTCATCAAAGACAAAGGGAACATCCTTGGCAAGAAGATTGCACAAGGGCCTAGAGATTTTACTGAAGTCTTTGATAAATCGCCGGTAAAAACCAGCATGTCCAAGGAAGAACCTAATCTGTTTGACAGTGGTAGGGGTGCCAACTTAGCAATTAAATCGACTTTTGCACGATCAACCTCAATACCACGACTAGACACCACGTGTCCTAAAACAATACCTTCACGAACCATAAAATGGTTCTTTTCCCAACGCAGGACCAAATTGGTTTCACAGCAACGCTTTAAGACCTTGGAAAGATTAGAGAGGCATGAATCGAAAGATGAACCAAAAACCAAAAAATCATCCATAAAAACCTCTAGAAAATCTCCAATCATGTCAGAGAAAATGGCCGTCATGCATCTTTGGAATGTACTAGGAGCATTGCATAGGCCGAATGACATGCGCCTATAGGCAAAAGTACCAAAAGGGCAAGTAAAGGTGGTATTTTCTTGGTCCTCGGGGTATACTGCAATTTGGTTATATCCAGAATAACCATCTAAAAAGCAATAAAAGCTCTGCCCCGTGAGTTTTTCTAGAATTTGGTCAATGAAGGGAAGTGGAAAGTGATCATTCCTAATCCTAGAATTAAGCTTCCTATAGTCGATGCATACTCGCCACCCAGTGGTAGCTCGAGTAGGGACTAGAATACCCTCATCATTCGCGACTACAGTGAGACCGGACTTTTTAGGCACGACTTGGGTAGGAGCTACCCAAGCACTATCAGAGATGGGGTAGATAATACCCGCATCCAACAACTTTACAACCTCTTTCATAACCACTTCCTTCATGTTGGGATTGAGCTCTCGCTGCATTTCCCGTGAAGGCATAGCTCCCTCCTCAAGATGGATTCGGTGCATGCAAATAGATGGATCTATACCCTTAAGATCGGCAACCGACCACCCTATGGCTTGTTTATTCTCATCTAGAACCTTCATGAGCTTAAACTCTTGCTCTACACTCAAATCAGAAGCAATGATAACCGGAAGAGAGTCATTATTACCTAGAAACTTATACTTAAGATTAGCCGGTAAAGGCTTCAACTCAAGTTTCGGGGCAACCTCTAGAGATGTAGGCATGGAGGTACTAGACAATTGAGGCAAGGCCTCGACTTTAGGCTTCCAAGGTAGGTTGCCTGATTGCATCATATATTTGCATATTTCTATTGCATTATTCCCACCATATTGTGCATACTTTAGCCATTATATATGTAAATATATATAATTTTAATGGTTTTCATGTTTTTGCCGTTTTGTAGGTAAAGTGCCATAAAGTGGATGCTTTTGTATGTAAAGAGAGAGCTCAGATTCAAACCTTGGAAGTCATCAAGGGTCATGAGACTTCTGTGACATACTTCTAGGTGTGTCTTGATGCCACATATCAAATTTCAAAGCTAAATGCCAAGTGGTTTGGGAGATATGGGCAAACGAAGTCATGAAGTACAAAAAGTGATCAATCTGGACATTTTGGTAAAACTGATTTTATCCGGATTGAATCAGACTATGAGACTACCATGGTTGAAAAGAAGACTTCTCAAGCTTTCCAACGATGTAAAAAACGTCCAAATCCGACTCCGGACGAGAAAGATACAAGCATTTGAAGTTGTAGCATTTTACCGAGCATATTTTACCGAGCATTTTGGCCCCATCAAAATTCAGCAAGCCACTACTACCGATAGTTACACTTTCCAATTATCGGTAATGCTAGCATGCATCCAATCTTATTTTATCCGGAATTGCACCACTACCTATAGCATCCAATTCGCATTATCGGTAATTCTAGCATCAATTCTTAATTTCCGAATTCCATAGAATGCCATTACCGATAGTTCAATTTCTCACTATCGGTAATGCAATTTTACTTAGCCATTAAGCATACTTTTTGAGGGCATTTTGGTCTTTTCACTTAAAAGATTTTTTTTAGATATTTTGAAAGCATGTTGCTGGACACACCTCTTATTCTCTTCTCCACTACACTCTCTCACGCCCTCTTCACTCAATGAATTAGATTAGCTTAGTTTTTCATCCTTTTTAATTTCTTTCAATTAGTTTTAGAATAGTTTAATTTCTTGTTTATTTTTAATTGTAATTTCATTTCTTGTATTTTCTTTGTATTAGAACAACTTTGTTTCAATTTTAGTTTATGTAATTTATTTTCATAGTTTCAATTTTTGATTCAAAGTCTTTAGTTTTATTTACTTTTAATCTGCTAATTTTTCAAGTTATGAGTAGCTAAATTCTAAACAGTTGGGATTGATGGGGAATACTTGATCCATATCTGAGGTACTAATTTCTCACACATATCCTAACTTAACAGATTTGGATATTCATACTAAACACAGTATTTGTTCACGATCCACAAAGAACTATTAGCTTTTACTAACTGTTGACAGGATTTCTTGCCACAGGTAGTCCTTAGCACCGAAAGCGTTCCAAGTGTTTGTAAAAATGTCTCAAAGAGTGTTTATCATGAATATCCTATTTCTTGAACAGTTGGATAGTTTTTATTGTCAAATCTTTCATTCAGACCATTCTTCAATGTAATATGGATGAGTATTAATTGTGAAAAATTAGAACCAAGGATGTGGACAAGTTGAACTCTAAATCCCAGCTCTTTTCTTTAATTGTTTTAATATTAATTAGCTTTTATGTGTTTAATATAAACAACTTTCAAACCAAACCCCCATGATTTTTATTTTCTTTTTCTCGAATCTGAACAATTTTCAAAGGGATTTGTAATTTTTCTCGACTGCCTATCTGATTGTACCACAATCATACCATTCAACTATGGTATTACTATGTTCTCTTATATATATAAATTGTTTAATAAATAGCGTTTTGTATAAATATCTGTACAATTGGGTTTAAATCTCTGTTTCAAGAAATCTGTGCAGATTATATAAATTAAAGTCGTCACCGATGAAGCCGTGAAGATCATCTCGAATTAAAAGAGCATTCAGAAGGATCCGCAGCAACCGGGGGAAGTACGAAAGAGCAGACGATGAGTCTCTGCATGAAAAGTCAAAGTTTGACCTTGACTATCGATAGCCAAGATGTGCTATCGATAGCGCCTCTATCGATAGCGCACCTTCGCTATCGATAGTCAAGAGGCGGCTGCGGGCAATGAAGATATTTTGAGATATTTTGAGGGCTTTTTGGTCTTTTACCTTTTCCTTCTATAAATAGAAGTGTAACGACGACTTTACGAGGGTTCATGACTTTTGCTCTGAATCATTACTCTGCTATTTTAATTCAAGTTACAGTTTATTTTCGCATTTTATTCGGCAGTTTACGTTTTCAGCAATTTCCAATTCTGCAATTTTTCTTTCAATGCCTGGCTCAATTCTCACTTGAGGATTGTTCTTTACTATTAAGTCTTTACTTTCAGTAATTTACGTTTCTGTTCTTTTCCTTTTTATGCATGGCTCAGTTCTCACTTGAGAACTGTTCTTTACTTTTTCTGTCATTTTCTTTATTTACTTAAGCACTTTTCTTTATTTATTTCAGCCATTTTCTTTATTTATTTCAATCACTTTTCTTTATTTATTTCTGCCATTTTCCTTATTTCTTCAGTCATTTAATTACCGCTTTTATTTTATTTTTCCATCCCGTGAATCCTTAAAGCTTGTCATGGATAAAGGATATTCTCCTCCATTGATGTGTAGCTAATACTCCAAGCTTGGGTGAGGATGAAGTTAGATTCGTTATACAATCCTATTTTATAAACATCCCTCTATTTGTATTATGTGATTGCATAGTTGTGAAGGTTTTACCGCACACTATCGCCAAATATAATATCATATAATTGTACATCTGTGATTGCAATTATATAATTATGCAATGGTTTTATTGGTATGAATACAAACCAGCATGCTTTATTCCTCATTTAAGGTGGATAGCGATATTCCATTCTTTTCCAGGATAAACTTGTCGGTCCTGTATTCATAATCTTTTTGGGACTTCCTTCTTGTAGTTGGAAGAACCACCATACATAATTACTATAGTGAGGATTTTATAAACATAAATTGTATAATTGATATTCAATGGGCTTCTCACCCAAGTTCCGCTCATTCCACCAATTTAATTGCATTTTTTACTAAGCTTTATTAAATTACTGCGTTTTCGCTTCGACCCAATCGGAGCATTTTCCACCAACCAATTTAATTGACAATATTCTTTCCACTTGAATTAATTCTAAAGAGTCTTTTAGTATAAACCTGCATTTCCCAGTGGTTCGACACCCGTGCTCACTAGTCACAATCGAATTGAGATTATCTGTCACGCAGTTTTATAAATTATTAATCTTGATCACTGACAAGGAATAATCTCCCTTGTCATCTGAAGCGATCACTATCCATGTGGATATGACCATGGGTACTCCCATGAATTACTATGCTTGCAACAGATAGATCCTACGCTTGGGATTGAATTGCACTTTATACGTGCAAGCATTCCCCAATGCAGGAGTTGACTCGAGAATCTGATTCACCTCTAGAATAGACTGGTCAATATCAAAATCTTCATAATTAAAATGTGCCAGACATGATTCTAAAGGATCCTGGGACAGAATAAAAGGCAAAGCCTCCTCGACTGCATGGTCAATGACATCTACAAAAGAGCACTCAAAGTGATGAGGGTGCGTTACAGCATGGTACACTTGAAGCTTAGCCTTCATATTACCAAATGAAACTTCCATGATACCCGACCGACAATGTAGGACTGCATTTGCAGTCACAAGAAGAGGTGTACCTATGATGACAGGAATTTGGGATCTAGTGGTATTTACAGGCTCCATATCTAGAACAATAAAATCAGCCGGAAAGACAAATGACTCGATTTTAACTAACACATCCTATAACACACCCCTAGGGACCTTAGTCGACCTATCGGCAAACTGTAACACGGTGGGTGTAGGCTTGAGCTCACCGAGCTCCATCTTCTCATACACAGAGTATGGAAGAATATTCACATTGGCCCTATAATCAATCAAGGCCCGGTCTACATAGTGACTCCCTAAGAAGCATGGAATAGTCGGAGTACCCGGGTCTTTACGTTTGACAGGGACGTGGTACTGAACCACAGCACTTGCCACATCCGAGAGGACCGCTGATTTAGCGAAATGCACACGCTCCTTGCGCTGCTGAGTACATAGGTCCTTCAAGAATTTGGCATATGAAGGAATCTGCTTAATGGCATCTAAGAGTGGTAGATTAATGTGCACTTGCTTAAAAACTTCTAACATTTCACTCAAAGATGCTCCCTTTTTTTTTCCTCTTACAGGCGCAACTAACGCCGATGGAAATGGAGCTTTTGGCACATAGGATGCCAATGGGTCATCAGAATTCGAGGGAAAGTTATCCCTCTTAGGCTCACTCATTACCCCCTTCCCTTTCTTATTCTCACTCTTTTTCTTCTCACTCACTTCCCCAACCTTAGGAACTCTAGACACATTCCCATCCTCATTAACTCTCTCATCAACCTTATTATCAACAATTTTTCCATTTCTCAAAGTAGTGACCGCTTTTACCTCCTCATGATAGTGAGAGTTTTGTGAAGATGAACTCTCAGCTAAGTGCACTCCTTTAGGGTTATTGATGGGTTGACTCGGAAGTCTTCCCTCCTCTCGACGGCTCAGGGTGGCCGCGATTTGCCCAACTTGAGTCTCTAACTTAGCAATGGATTGTGAATGAGAACTCAGGAGTTGACTATTAGCTTCTATGTTTTTCAGAGCTTTAAGAACTTGCTCTTCGAAACCACTGCTCCTTTGGCTTTGAGGTATTTGCGATGGGTTGACACTTTGGTTTTGAGATTGGGACTAAAGATGAGGTGGTCTATAAGGTGGTGCAGCGTTAGAATTTCCCCCTTGGAAGTTGGACCTAGGGGCTTGCTGATAGGGGTTACTCGACCCTTGGAACTGGTTTCCTGTCCCTTGGGAAGGTTGAGACTACCTCAAGTTAGGGTGACTCTTCCATCCCGGATTATAGGTATTCGAATAAGGATCATTCCTTTGGTTAGAGAACCCTTGAGCTGCATGGACCTGTTCCTGGACAAACTCAGGATACTGGGGAGCCATAGGACACGACAGAGTGTCATGACTATCATCTGCACATATATCACACACCGCACTCACTGGAGTAACAGATGAAGGAAAAGTCCTAGGTGGTTGACCTTGAGCAGCAAGCAGTTGATTCATTTTCACAGACAATGCTGCCACTTGTTGGTTTATCACTGTGGTACTTTCTACCTCATAAACACCCTTCCTAGAATTAGAGGTTGAAGAAGAACCTCTATCATTTTGATTCATCGAAGCCATAATGACAGAATCCTCACTGAGAATTTCAAATAAATCCCATGCCTCCTCAGCACTTTTCCTCAAAATTGCACCTCCACTAGCAGAATTCACTAGACTCTTAACCTTAGCACATAAACCCTAGAAGAATGACTGGACAACTTTCCAATCAGGAATACCATGATGGGGACATAATCGAAGGAGTTCCTTCATTTTCTCCCATGACTCATGAAACGACTCACCCTCTCTCTGACTGAAATGGGTAATAGCATACCTCATTTGGGTAGTACGACCAATAGAGTAGAACCTAGCCAGAAATAATGTCTAAAGGTCAGACCAAGTGGTGACAGGCTCTGTGGTCCTAAGGGTGTTAATCCAAGTCTTGGCTTTATCTCGCAGAGAATACGAGAACAGAAGGAGTTTTATGGCATCAGCAGTGAGGCCCTGAATTCTAATGGTGGAACAAATCCCTAAAAATTCAGTAAGGTGATCGTATGGATTCTCCCTATCCAACCCATAAAAGGTCGGCAACATCTGAAGTGTGGCATGACGAATCTCATACTGGACATTTTCAATATTGGAAATTTGAATGCAGGAAGGTGGAGTGAATGCACCAGACATAAAGTGATCTCTAATCATCCTAGGTGCTGGCTGGACTTGCTGTGGAACTACAATAGGTCGAGGTGGGTCTTGACCTTGATTTTCCATTGGATTGTCAAACTCTGACCCAAGATCGGGTTTACTGGCTTGAAGAGACCGTAAGGTACTTTCTAACTCTAGGTCAAGCAGTTGTAGGTCATAGGACACAGACCTTCTACCGTGCATACAAATAACCCCCAGATGAATGGAATGCAATGAGTGAATTCAAAATATTATGAAAATAAACTTGAGATAAGAAGATACTCCCCTCGGTCCCGATTACTAATCTTTACGCGGTCCTATCCAAAACTTTGACACCTGGGCAAAATTTCATTTATTTTTAAGCAAATTTGGCTTTGGCCTTAATGCGCAAAATCTTCAGCGGACCTGTAAGTCAACAACCTGAATCGAGAAGAAGGGAAGATCAGTAGAAATAGGAAAATAAAATCCTAAACTACAACTTAAACAAGATTCATCGTAAATTCTATAACCGTGCAATAATCCCCGGCAATGGCGCCAAAATTTGATCGGTCCAAACAAGGGAGGTTATTCCTTGCTTGTGATCAATATTTAAATTTATAAAGGACTCGTGCTTAAAACCTCAATTCGTTAGAAAAGTAATTAGTGCACGGGTGTCGAACACAGGGACTAATGGCTGAGTTACGAGAAGTTATTATGAATCTGATTTTAGTTACCAAACGATTTCTTGATTTTGAAGAATTGGTTGTTTGTTTAAACTAAAGAGCATAAAAACATGATTAAATTAAATTAAAGGAAAACCTCGGGTTTCGATCCACTTTAGTTAGGGAATTATTATGCATATGATTAACGTAAAAGTTTTGCAATCATTTATGATCGGTGATGATCTAAACTACAAGAATAAATCATCAAAAATATATTACACTTGTGTTCATATAGTAAACTCATCCAAATAAGGCATAACCTGTCAAGCGAAGCATGCACAGGTTATCCTAGTTAGGCATGAACAAACTAATGAACTCAAACGTATTCAATCAATATTATTGCACAACCAATATGAATAGAATCACAGAAAACATTCATATTCAAATATAAAAGAATCATTAAAGAATGGATTGCATAGAATGGCAATCTCTCAAAGTTGTACAATTATCATAAACTTATTACAAAACTTTAAACCTTAATCAAAACATAACAAACCACTAACCAAGCTTCATCTACACCCAAGGAGAAGAGTTTAGCTGCTCATGATCGGGGCTGAATCACCGGAGGTCTTCGTTCCTTCCATGTGCAGCCAATATCTCAGTCCAATGTTATGAGAGAGATAAGAGAGATGAAAGCAACTGTCACAGAGGCTAGGTTGAATCTGGGATAAGTGGAATGCCTATTCAGACCTCTAAAGGTGTTTTTAAATAGTGTACAAGCCTTTCCCTGCCGAGTTCTGCCAATTTTTCAAATCCCAACTTACTAAAAAGGAGTTCTAATCAATTTAGGAAACTGCCCGGCTTAGACCTATCGATAGGCCTAGAGCTCTATCGATAGGCCTATCGATAGGCTTAGTACCTTATCGATAGGTGATGAGTGCAGCTGTGGGAAACCTGCATAATCTTCAATCCTGAGAGCTCCCCTATCGATAGGGATGGTGTCCTATCGATAGGCTTGAGCTTATTTTGCATTTTATCTTTGAATTAACTGCTTTTCGTGCTCTGTGTTCATCCTAGCATGCTACCTTTGCTCCACTTCAATCATGTGCTCCCTTTGGGTTGCTAAACTTGGCTTTTCCAGTGGAAATTAACCTATAACAGACAAAAGCATACATAAGACTAAAAACCAACCAAAGCAAAGTACTTACAGTGTAAAAACTCTCAATGTTAGCCTCGAATGCTGTAAAACGAAGCTTGATTGTGGAACAATCAGCTTGTCAAGGGAATCCAAAGTTTCGATTACAATATCAAGATATAATCAGAAGTCGGCCAGGGCAAGTTTAATATTCAAAACAAAAATCCATACCTGGCTTTTCATTTATGGGTGATGGGATAAAAAGGTCTTTATAAAGCTAAAATTTGTCATTACTGGCAAAGATGCCAGTGCATGTAACATGATATGGCCATGATGGTTGATTGTCAGAAATGAAGTCGGCAATTCCATATTTGGTTATTGGAATAAGTGGCCGACGTTTCATTAACCAATTATCAATGGATTGGTAAAATCGGTGGAAGTTAATTTTATTAAAACGACCATGTTTTGAAAGTTGTTTTTGAATAAATTCCTCACGACGATTTGTTTTCAAGTTTGATTCAAATTCGTGAACCTTTTTTTGAATTTCGGCCAATCTGGTATAAACCTATTTCACATCATAAAATTGTTCAAAAGCCAAGACCGATTCATAGTCATCAACTCGATCAAAGGGAATACCTTTGAGTTTTTTCTGGCCAGCATGCTATAGAGAAGCTGCGTTAGCAGTACTCGAAACAATAGTTTCGGTCTCAGATGAGCTACCATCTCCGTTGTTAGCTTGGAGGAATTTGGCAAACTCATCATTAGACCGAATCCTGCTCACGTGTTGCTCCTTAAAAGAAACAAATTCAGGGGTTGATTGATCACAAATTTGGAAAGGGGGGATACATTTCTTTGGTCTCAAAATTTCATAAATAGTCTCGACTTCCTTTACAACACTCTCTCGACTATTTATGAAATTTTGAGACCAAAGAAATGTATCCCCCATTCCAAATCTGTGATCAATCGACCCCTGAATTTGTTTCTTTTTGGGGGTAATACGTGAGCAGGATTCGGTCTAGTGATGAGTTTGTCAAATTCCTCCAAGCTAACAACGGAGATGGTAGCTCATATGAGTTTGCCAAGTATTTCATGCCATGCTCTGGGATTATCTTCTACCGCTTTTTCGATATTAGCCTTGAGGATTTTGTTTGTAGCCTCGGCTTGACCATTAGCTTGCGCGTAATAGAGCATAGAGTGAATTATTTCGAAACCGTATTTGGCTGCGAATGTTTTAACGTCACTCCCTGTAAAAACGGATCCTTGATCGGCAGTGATTGTCTGGGGTAGGCCGAAACGATGAATAATATTTTCTTTTATACATTTGATTACATCGGCCTGTGTAATCTTTTCCATTGGAATGACTTCGATCCATTTCGTGAAATAGTCAGTTGCCACTAGAATGAAAGCATGTTTTTTGGATGAAAGAGGGTAGATTTTCCTAATTATATCCATTACCCATCCTCTGAATGGCCAGGGTTTTACAATTGGATGAAGGGGTACGGCAGGTGCGTGTTGTACTCGCCCATGAACCTGATAGGCTTGGCATCCTTTTGCATATTTAAAGCAATCCTGGAAGGACTTCAGCCAATAATAACGATAGCAGCATATCAACCACCTCATCTTTATCCCGGCTTGGTGAGCTCCACAAATCCCTTCATGAACTTCGGCCATAACCTTCATGGCTTATTCGCGAGAAATACAAAGAAATAATAGGCCGTCTGGACTTCGTTTGTAGAGTTCTTCATTTAGAAGGACAAAACTCATAGCTCTTCTTTTTAGGCCTAAATCGGCCTTAGGATCTGGCTCTTTTAAATAATCGGTGACAGGAATTCTCCAATCTTTATCTCATGTCGCAAGCGTTGCTATTTCTTGGCCATCTTCACTTAAAACTGATGATTCGGCCATTTTTTCAATGGTTATAGTTCTTCTGAAAATACCAACAGGTATTTTTAAACCAGAGGCAATCTGGGCCAGTTCGTTGGCCTCTTGATTATCGATCCTCGGTATATGAACAAGTTCGACTTCAGAAAAACGGTCGAGAATTTCCCTGCCTGTATCATAATATCTTACCAAAGATTCACTTTGGAATTTATATTCCCCATTCAGATGCTTAACTACTAACTGGGAATCTCCTTTGATTTTTACAGCCTGAACTTTCATTTCGAGTAAAACCTTTTGGCCGATAATTAGAGCTTCATACTCGGCCTGGTTGTTGGAACAATCAAAGTCTAATTTCACAGATAGACATGTGCTTGTGCTCGTTGGTGAAATGATAACTATACCCGTACCTGCACATCGGTCAGTCCTTGAACCATCAAAAATGAGTGTCCAGGGGGTAAGACCAATCATACCTATCTCTAAAACCGGTAGGATTTGTTGCTCTAAATCTGTATTAGGATGATCAGCCAAAAATTGGGCCAGAACCTATCCCTTAACAGCTTTCTGTGGTACGTATTGTAGACTATATTCGGTTAGAATGAAAGTCCATTTAGCTATTTTTCCCCTAACTATAGGTCGACTCAACATGTATTTAATGACATCAGTTTGAGAAATAACTAATGTATTAAGAGGAAGCATATAATACTGAAGTCTAGTACATGCGAAATAGAGGGAAAATCATAATGTTTCAATAGGACTATACTTGTATTCTAACTCATTAAAAAGCTTACTTAAATAAAAAAATAGCCTGCTCATGATGATCATCCCGGTCTTGAGCTAACAAAACTCCTAGAGATCCATCTGCTGCCGATAGGTAGAGTTTCAATGGCCTACCAGGCTTAGGCGACATTAGGACTAGAGGTTTGCAGAGATATTCTTTTATTATTTTCAAAGGCATCCTGATGGTGCCTCTCCCATTTAAAATATGCATCGGTCTTTATCTTTAAAAGCGGGTAGAATTCTCCTGTTTTGCCTGCACAGTTAGAAATAAAACGGCGCAAAAAGTTAATTTGGCCTAATAATCGTTGAAGCTATTTTTTACATGTAGGAGGCTTTACATCTCGAATGGCCTTTGCTTTGTTGTGGTTGACCTCAATGCCCTTTTGGTGGATTAAAAATCCAAGGAAATTTCCGGCTGATACACCAAAGGCATATTTCAAGGGATTCATCTTTAAGTGATGAAGCCTCATTTTCTCGAACGCACATTTTAGATGTGTGAGGTGATTTTCGATATTGGTGGATTTAACCACCACGTCATCGATATATACCTCCAAAAATTTTCCAATCAGGTCATGGAAAATCACATCCATTGTTTTTTGATAGGTTGATCCGGCTTTTATTAGACCGAAAGGCATAACTATCCATTCAAAAAAAAATTTAATGTTGCCTGGGCACCTAAAAGCCGTTTTAGGACATCTTCCTCGGCTATAAAAATTTGGTTATAACCAGAATGGCCATCCATAAAAGACATTATTTGAAATCCTACGACCGAATCGACCAACATGTCTAAAATAGGCATGGGGTATCCATCTTTTGGTGAAGCCTTATTCAGGTCTCTAAAATCGATACAAACCCTTAATTTCCCATTCTTCTTAGTTACTGGGACTATATTTGATAACCACTCCACATATTGGGCATGCCGAATGAACTTAGCTTTTAGCAAACAACCTATTTCCTTTTTGACCTTAAGGTGTATTTCTGGGGCCATTCTCCTAGGTGGTTGTTTGTATGGCTTAAAACCTTTCTTGATAGGTATTGTGTTATACTAGAATTCGGTCTAAACCAGGCATCTCATCATAATCCCAAGCAAAGCAATCTTTATATTCTTTAAGTAGACCGATGATTAAATTTTTATCCTTTTCGGTCAGATTGCTACTTATGAAAACCGGTTTATTTTCAGCCAGATAGATTTCTCGGAGGAGATCTTCAACTTCGGCTTAATCGTCATTTAACTTTTTGACTTCTGGTTGAAGATCCCCCCAAGTAATTTCATCACCCCTTTCAACTATACAATCAGCCAAATGTACTAGCTCTACCCTATTTGCCATATAGTCGGTCATATAAGACCGAATTTTGGCGAGGGTTTCGTCGCACACTTTCTTTTTACGCTGGTCCATTAAAACCTTGTTCGAGATGTGTTTTTTCATGTCCACCAAAAAAAATGACCTTATGTGGTCGGCCAATCTTATCTAGACCTTCAAATCTTAAAAGCGCAACGTTATTGTTATAAAATTTTGCTTCGACCACATTTGTGGTCATGGCAAAAGGCTGGTCATCGGCCTGAACAATTGCTGTAGAGATGAGGGGACGCACATGTTGGCGTGTATCCAATCTCGACCTAAAAGTGCGTTATAGTTTGATTCGACGTCCATAACAAAAAATGCCGTCAGTTTTGTTTTACTTCCTACTGTTACTTCAATAGGTGTGATACCCTCATGTTTGATCGATCCTCCAGCAAAATTAACTAAAAAAACTTCCGATAGTAGGAGATCGGCCTTGGTTTTGCCCAACTTTCTAAAGGTTCTAGTGGGCAGTATGTTGACCGACACCCCGTTGTCTATTAGAACTTTAGATACAGGTCTACCATTCAAGTTAGTTTTAAAATTCAAAGGCCTAAGATGTTTTGACATTTGTTTGGTGCTTGAACTGAAAATGAGTAACCCAAAATGATGGAATAAAACCTAATACTCTCTTTGACATTTTAGCAAACATGTGGCATGCATATGTGCTCAATAACCAAAATATTTACAACTTACTGGTCATACAATGGTCATGAATATGACACCACAAGGGTTCACAAGATAAAAAAGGATTAAATATTATTCCACAAACATTAAAGGTTCATGAAATGAGAAAATACCATATACCTAGGGTTTGGAGAGGAAATCAACCATAGAACCCACCTTCTTGGTGTTTAGCTAGCCATGAAAGATGACAAATGCACAAAGATGAACAATAAATGCAAGAAACATTGAAATAAATGCTATTCTATTGATTGAAGAATAAAGAACAAAGTATAACAAGCTACAAACTAAATTACATTACATAAAACTCTAGAAACTTGAAGTAAAACTAATCTACTCTTAAAACTAAGAGAAAAACTATCTAAAAACTAACTAGAGAGAGAGTTCAGCTAGGGTTACATAAGGTCCTTTAAATAGGCCACCAAAATACAAGACAAAACTACCCTTGAATAAACCAAGTAATTACAAGAGAGACAGCATAATACGGGAAACTGTCGACTGTTTGGAGCAAACAGTCGACTGTCTTAGCAATTAATTTCGAGATTCAGCTACTGACTGAGACAGGTAACTAGGCAGTCGAACAAACAATCGATTGTCTTAGCAAACAGTATGCGCAAAATGATGGGAATGCTTGAGCCAAACTCCTTCGATTTGCATGCTAAAAGCGTCAATTTATTTGCATTTTACCTACAATGCACAAAAAACACAAGAAAACATAAAACACATCTAATTATGAATATGAATGGCTCAAGTATGCGTAAAATGATGGGAATAATGCAATAAAAATATGCAATTATATGGTGCAATCATTTGGTTGGTGGCGGGAAACAGAAATTTTGCCTTGTCAGGCTATTATTGTTTCTTTGTTGGCTTGGTCTGAAAGACATATGGATAAACGACATTTTTTTTGTGTATCAATATCACCATCTAAATGGTAGGATTGACCATCTTTTGCTAAAAATTCAGTAGGTAATGTAAAAACCATGTGTACCTGGTGTGTAGGAGGTATAGTGTCGAACTAGATAAATTCGTTGGCCGAATCGTTATGCATCACTTCTTCGAACTCCTGATTTTCGAGGAAAGCCTCATCGAAATCTTCGTCTTCTTCTCATCTACTGATCGCCTCTATAATTGGTCCGTCAGTTCGGCCATTTGGACTAGTCGGTATTTCTTCATTCCTCTCGCTTTGTTCAAACATCTTTGACTCAGACCGTAATTCTCTATCTTTGTTTTTTCCTTCGTTTTCCTTTTTGGTTGAAGAGAGCTCATCATCAATTCTGACCCATCTGTTTCGACCGATTCTCTTTCCTCCTATTTCGGCCAAAATCTTACGCCTTTCCTCAGCATATTGGCATTGTAGATGCCTTTTTTGTGTTCTAATTATGAATTGTGACGGGAAGTGTTGTGGAAACTTCGGGTGTCAGACCTGGAGCCATTTTCCTATTTGGCTGAGCGGTGGTTTTACCATTCTTGTCACCTGTGATTTAGATGCTTAGGTAGGGAAATTGTTAGGAAATGAAATTTCGATACCTTTTTTCTTTCGGGTAGATGATTCAGCCTCAATTTTGTGGCCGGACTGCTCTTTGAAAGCCGATTCTTTTGCGTTTTCATGGTCAATAAATATCTTCTCTATTTTCGGTTCCTCTTGTCCATTTAGCCAGCTACCATGTGGTTAGGCCAGAACATGGAAACAATCCGAGCAAAACAAAGGATAACCATTGACGCTACTAACAGTCTGTAGGCTTAATCTGGACCATTGTTTGAACCTAAGTCGGTTCCCTGAATATGCGTATGGGAACATTATTGCTTTGGCAGGAAGGAGACGTTCGAAGGCCGAACCTCTATGTAATGGCTTGTTCGGCATCATTGATTCGTTTCCTTTTGAATTAGTCATTGAGTCCTGCATACATACCATGTTAATAGGCAATTCATCAAAATAAAAACTTTCATCTTCAACCTATGCGACCGTTCTTTCGGTCTTAGCAAATTTTAATTTTTCATTTTTTATAGCACCTTGGATCACATCTCTAAACACTATACAATTATTAGTATTATGCGTCCAGCAATCGTGCCATTTGCAATATTTTTTATCCTTGAACTCTTCTTTTGGGGGAATTACGTGGCCGTCGGGCAATTTTATATGCTTATCTCGGCACAAGAGGTCGAAAATTTGTTCTGTTTTGGTGGTATCGAAATCATATTTCTTTTCTCTAAATGGTGAATTCTGATTTGGCCTTTTTGGGCCATTATTTCTATTTTCTGTTTTCTCAAAACTATTCCTTATCAAGGCTTTGCACATGTATAGCCGATTAAGTGTTATTTCGGCCAAAGAGATATCGGTTTCCAAAGAGCTATTCTCTTCTTCATCCGAGAAATGTTCTATGTAATTATTTTCCATACGTTGATTTCGGTAATATGTCCCCATAGAAGAAATTCTCTTTTGGTTTTCCTCCTCTAGGATTCTTTCATACCTAAAAACGGCCTATAATAAGTAGCTAAGGTCTTAGAATTCTTGTCCAACGAACCGTTTTCTATTTTCTAGGCTAAGTCCTCCTTGAACTAATTTAATGCAATCGGCTCTTGTGAGGGAAGATCTACACCGATTTTCGGCGTTTCTAAACCTAGTGATATAGGATTCTATCTTTTCACCCATCTCTTGGTGCATTCGTGCCAAATCGGCCACGGTTACTTATGCTTCGGCTCTATAAAACATAAGGTGGAAAACTCTTTCCATATCCGGCCACTGTCTAACCGTTCTTGGCGGTAGATTGACATACCAATAAAATGTCGATCCAGTAAGTGAACTAGCGAAAAGCCATGGCGTCAGGAAACCATTAGTGGCTACTTCTCCACACTGTGTTGTAAATCGACCAATCTGTTCATAGGTCGATTGCTTGTTATCGCCTGAAAAAATTGAGAAATCAGAGAACCTGTAATTCCTGGGGAATTCATATAACTGGTTAATGTAATCGGGGTATGGTTTAGCATAGGCAGTCCATATATTCGGTCTGCATAAACCTCCCATTTCTTCCCTAATTATATCGGTCACCTCATCACGGTTAATGGGTGGCCGATGTGGCCATTGATCATAATTACCGACCGCTCTTGGGTTGTGTGTAAAAGATGGTCCATAATTTCGACTACTCTGACCAGTTATGTTAGGTGAGATTTCAATTTTTCTTAAATATGAAGTAGCGTGTTGGTCATGAATCCTAGAATCATTTGGCGCATAAGAGCCATAATTTTGGTTTTCCTGACCTTGCGGAGTATTATATGGAAATGTCTCAATCAGCCTAAAACATGAACTGGCTTGTTGCTCAGAAATAGGATCTTGATAAATTGGATTAGTAAAGATTTGTCCTCTAGTCATCTGGGTTTTTAGGGACGTGGTTTGGTTATACTGATTTGTGACTTCTTTCATCCCAATCTGGTCTATAGTCGGCCTTGACATATTCATAAGCATATTATGGCCTAATGTTTGACCAGTGATGCCAGCATATTGCCCCCCAGGATTTTGTCCGGGCGATACATCTTTCGTCTCACTTGAGCAGATAGTCGGCCTAGGTGGATTCATGGGTGTGTTGTAGCCTAAAGGTTGGCTATTTTTACCGATAGGTTGCCCCCCAAGGTCTTGATCAGGCTTTTTCTGGATCTGGACTTGTACATATATTGGATTACTAGGGGTTGATATCTCAGGCTGAAATAGCCTTTGATTCCTACCATGTGGTTGATTGGCTATATGTTGATTGACAGCTGGCCC
>JAESVK010001108.1:1036998-1056515 GCA_017140935.1 Hamamelis virginiana
TTCCTACCATGTGGTTGATTGGCTATATGTTGATTGACAGCTGGCCCAGTTTCCCGACCATGTATCCCATAAAGCGATCTATATTGTTTCTCATGGCATCGGCCGTTTGACGATTATCGTCTGCAAAGCCTTTAAGGATCGTGGCCATATGAATATTCATGGCCTGCGTTTGTTCATGCATTCTTTCATCAAAATGCAGACGACACACAGCCATTAAGTTTTGGGCCAGATTTTCTTCGACTGTTTCAACTATATCACCGCTGCACTCTTGGACCGAGGGATCATTTCGGTCTAGTATGGATGAGGGGAAGTCAACATTGGCTTCTTCGGCCAGATCGGTCGTAACCCCCGTGTCTTTTTTTCATGGAGGCATAATTAGCACTGTCGTCCCATCGGGTGTGCCAAAGAATGTTCACCCTTAAAATTTCTATGGACCCTAGGTGTGAGCACTTCGGCCTAGCAGCTATCACACGGGCGTGCCAACTGCAATCAAGGCGGTTGCAGGTTCTGGGGTCTTTGAGTGCAAAGACGTGTGTGCCTTGATATGTGAAAATGTAATGAATTGAAGGAATTAACAAAAATAAAAATCACAAGAAACGTACCATTTGTTGGCCTTGTAAGATCCTTTGATTAATAAATTTGCAAATGATGAATCCACCAAGAAACCAGATTGAGTACGTACAGCTTGACTATGGAAATAAAATACTCCTAAACTAGGAAAGTAAATTGGCAGAAAGTAAATTGACAGGAAGCAAAAGAAAGCAAATAAAGATAAAAAGCAGTTTGTGTTTGATGTTGATTGTCCCTCTCGTCCTTGACTTCTTTTGGCTTTTATAGAAAGGCAACTTTGGCTGTCTAGATGACAAGTGTCCGCCCATGTTCTTGGCTAATTATCCACCTCCTTCTCAAGTTATCTTCTACTTCCCACGTTCTAGCAGTTATAGCCTTTTGACTCCTTTTTAGGTGCTGACATGTGTCAGGCCATGATCTCATAGCCTATTGACTCCTTTTAGGTGCTGACATGTGTTAAGCCATGATCTCCACTAAATTGGCCTTTCTCCTTAGAAATAGAGAATGGCCGTATGATTGATATTTCTGGGGTGGCCGAAAATCTTCTTAGTCGATTTTTAGGGTGGCCGATTCTTCATAGATCGATTTATATTGTTTTTTCCTCATGGCCGAAATTTCCTTCCCTCAAACTCAGTCAAAACTTTTTTCTTTATATTTCGGCCAAAAACTGATGACCCATTTTTTGGTGTGACAACAATTAATAATCTTTTATGTACTTTTATTTGGTTTGGATTGTGTTTTTGTAAAGCTTAAAGAGTCTGTACTTTTGTAAGCTTAAAGGGGTCTGTTTATAATTTCTTCTGTCTTTAAAATCTTCCATCATTATGCTGCCCAGGAACTGATTTGTTTTCTTGATTCTTGTATTGGGTTGCTTTAGCTCCTTGGGATTTGCTTACTTCAAGCTGCCTCAGAATGAAGGTAAACAGATTAACTCTTTCAATTTAGAATGACTACAATCATAATTCACTCTGTTTGGTTACCTGAGACTCTGAGTAAATATGTGGGAAAAAGCGAAGAAAGAAAGAAAATAACGCTCTATTGCTTAATCTGGGCAAAAAAAAAAAAAAAAAAAAAAAAAAAAATTTAATATTAACAAAGCATGTTGATGAACTTATTAGGAACAGGACAAGATATTTCATTGATGAAATTACAGGATAAATATTAAGTTCCTTGGTAGTCAAATGGATTTGGTTCCATTTAGTCTGATGTGTCACTATCTTATTGAGTAGCATTCACAAAGTCAAACAAAGCATGTTGACTCTTCAACCTGCTTCAGTCCAATCGGATTGTAAACATTTACAAAGTTTGATTATTATTTTTTCTATTTAATTGATTGCAGATGTACTTTTATGCTTAGAAATCTCTATTAGATCTCATTACTCATTATCAGAAGGCATATACATTGTTTTCAATGTGTCTTATGGAAATGTTGTTAGTAATGCAAACATCTTGAATTTGATCATTTCGGTATGTTGACGGCAGGTTTTGATGATCCATTGAAGTTCTGTTGTGGTAGTTACTATGCCTATCATATTGACTGTGGAAGGACAACAGATGTCAACGGAACAGTACGGCAATCCGTGTGTTACTATGCCTATCCATTGAAGTTCTGTTGTGGTAGTTACTTTGCCTATCATAAACGTGGTAACAATTATTTTCCAATTCTTCAATCTTAAACCTTTAAGATTATTTCCCTTGCTTTTATTGCACAGTCTAATCTATCAATCACGTTATAAAATAATCTTCCAACAATTATGCAGAATGAGATATATGCATTATAGAGGCTTGTCAGGCTTGATGAAAATGCATTGTACCAGCTTCAAGTGAAAGGAATTGAAGATTCCTTTGAGCAAAGTGGCACAAAGAAATACACTATATACCAAGCCCAGCTCTTCAACGCCTCTCCCTCTGCTTCACATGTTGCCACAGCTGAAACTTCCAGTTCAAGCGTTGAAAAAGACACCCCTGCAGTGGATCTTTCCCAGATACCTTCCCCAGCAGATCTAGCAAAAGAAACTGATCCTGATGAAATTCTGGCCCATAGTTCTCACCTTGAACTGGGACCTGAGTTAAACTTAGCAAATTAAGTTTCTTAGACAAAGACTAATCCTTTTGATTTGTATATAATATATAAATAGCAAGGTCTCATCTTTTTTGTCTAAAAAAATATATATCTAAGAACAGTAACTCACTCTCTTAGAGCATCTCCAATGTAGAAATGCCATTTGAGGTGCCAAAGCCAAAATTTGGCACCCCAAATGGCACCAAATAGTGTTAATGCCAAATTATAGTACCAAGGTGCTCCAATGCATAAATGCCAAAATTTGGCACTTTCCATCTATTTGACATTTTTACTCTCATGCTTTAACAAACTTTCAACAACTTCTCATTATTTTTTTTTTTTAAAGAACATATAAAATATGTTTATCCTCGTATTGTAAAAAATTAATATTTTAAATTAATTATTAATATTTTATCCTAATTTAATTTTTGAAAATTTTTTTTTATTTTCGCATAAAGTTAACTAAAATACTTCTATTCTAATTATTAGGTGCCTACTTGTAGAGCCACTTGAAGAGAAATTTTTGGAAAGTTGATTGTTGGATTAGATACCTTCATTTTTTATGTCATGCCCGGCAAAAATCACAATGATCCAACGGTTGGTTTCTGAAAAAATTAATTGTGAAAAATTGAAAACATTTTAAAGAACAAAAAAGTTACATTTTTTTTTTCAAAAACCAACTGTTGGATCACTGTGATTTTTGAGAGAGAGAGAGAGAGAGAGAGAAAAGAATAATCTGTTCACATATACTAACTGTAGTTAAAATTAACACGATATTTTTAACTAATTTACTTGTTTAAAGATATACAACAATATATGCATCCAACAAGTGTATACAAGTTAGGTAAATTTACTTGTGTGAAAGTCGTATTAAATGCATACAATATAGTTTATATAAATTTACCTGTTTGAAGATATACAACAATTTGCACATCCACCTTGTGTATACGAGTTAAGTAAATTTACTTGTTTGAAAATCAGATTAGATGCATTCACTAAGTCAATATAAATTTACCTAGTTGAAAATGTATGACAATTTATGGATCCAAACACATGTATATGAGTTAGGTATATTTACCTGTTCTACAATCTAAAGAAAGTTATGAATTTGCATATTTGCAAACGTCCAATAAAATGAAAATATTCATTATATTTTTATGAATAGAAAAGAAAGAGACATAAATTCCAACCCATCCATGATTTGTTTCAAATTAATAATACCCAAATAGGATTTTATTTGTTTATAGTTTCCAATCATATATATACTAGCATAAATCTCGAGCGATGCCCAGGTATAAAAATAATAGTGAAATAATAAAAAATGTATCAAAAAATATAAATATTTAATAAATGGTTTGATCAATTTTAGTTTTAACATTATTTAATAAAATAAAATATTAAAATATTGGGCAATGCCCAGGTGTGAAAATAATAGTGGAATATTAAGAAACTAATTGAAAAATATAAATATTTAGCAAAAAATTTGATCAATTTTAATTTTAACATTATTGAAAAAAAAATACTTTTTCTAATGCCATCCAGTTTTATACTTAAAATAATGAAAAAATATATATTTTTCTCAAAACCAATGGTGAATTATTGTTATTTTTTAAAATTAAATAACATTAATTTTTTAAAATTAAATAACATTAATGGACTAGACGTGTAAAAAAATGTGTGAGACAGAGTTTTACTATTTTTAAAATGAGCAATGCTATTCGACCTAGTTATTTCACCCACCTTAGTTGGAATTTAATGTGTGGTTCACATAAACAAAAGTAAAATTTGTATTGTTTCAAGATCATAAACATGATTGGTCCAAGTAAGGTGGGTGGGAAAAGGATAGAGATTTGAAATTTGAAATTGAAATGAGTGTAAGAAGAGAAGAGATAATAATTGGATAAAGAGAAACTTGAGGCGCGTGCGTTGTTTAAAGAGTATCATGAGATTTTAATAGAGAGAAAGAGAGAGAGAGAGAGAGAGAGAGAGAGAGAGAGAGAGAGTTTGAATCAATAATAAAAGAACAAAAAATAAGAAAAAAAGAGAAAAATGGAGAGCTTGCAACTCTGCTCATTGAGGGAGGGCTTGGCATATATATATATATATATATATATATATATATATATATATATATTTGAGGTGAAATAGGGTGTTGAAACCCTAAGTTACTCATAGTACCATTTTGTGTAGCTAGATAGATGTCATTATCGCATATAGGTTTTTAGGTCAGATTGAGTCGGTTCTTTTTGCATCAAGTTTTTAGAGAGTCTGTAGACGTCCCTGTCAAGTTTCACTACATTCCGAGTCAGGCTAGATAGGTAATTAGGTCTTTTGCGACTTAAGGGACAACATTGTCCTTTGAATCGCAAAAGTGCTTAAAAGCCTTCGAGTTGGCCTCAAATTGTCTCGAGACTTTGGCATGGCTAATTAGAGTGTGTTTGGTTGCTAAGTTGATCAGTGACAAGGTCCATTGAGCCTTTGGGCTCATGTTTGGCTCTTAAAGCCCAAAAGGTCATTTTAAGCTCAGATTAGGGTTTCAACTTGGAACGACCGAGATTCGATCTTTTTATCAAACCAAAGCCTTCAAAAAAATCTAAAACAATTTTTTAAAGGATTTTAAAACTTGTTTCGAGAAGTAGAAACGATTTTGATAGCAATCGGTTAGTGGATTTCAAAACTCTAATTGGGCTCAACAGGCTCAAAACAGCTAATCGATCGGCTTTTTCCTAATAACTTTTACTAAGGTCAATGCATTTTCACTTCAAACACTTCTCAAAACAATTTAATCGAATCACAGTCATTTTGGTTCTTGAATCGTCGAATTTGGATTTGAAATGGGCCCGAAAAGCCGAAAAAAGCCGAAACCGGGTCGAAATGGGCCAAGACAGACCCAAAAGTTGAAAATTTTGCACCAGGTCTCGATGACCGTCCCCCTAGGGATGGCCATCCGTCCATGGAGGACGGCCAACCGTCCTAGGGTGGATGGTCACCCGAGCCTTTTGCCTGATTCTGCTAATTTTTCGAGTTTTGAGAGTTTTAATCGCTTGGGACTCTTCCAAACCCTATCTAGATCAGTTTGGAGGGTTTAGCACGACCTTGGGGATTTTGGAAGACTCATTTAAGACCCTTGGATCATTCCCTAGGGTTTTCATGAGAGCCATTGATCAAATTGAAGCCTCTTCTATATATACATCACTTATAAACCAGTTTGGGGGAAGTTAACTTTGGTTTAAGAGACTTTGGCACCCTAGAGCTGCACCTAGAACCCTAGGTATGAATTTGGAGGCCATTGGAGCTTGAAGAAGAATGCATGGAGCAAGGAAGAAGAAGGATTAAGGTACATTCTGCTGGGAACGGAAATCCCATGAACTCGTGATAGTGTTTATGGATCAAGCCACAAAAAAAAAAAAATTAAATCCGAATCCTTTAACATATATAGAAGAATCCGTACCTTTGAGATATGTCTGTATTGATCTCAATGTATGACGAACTGTAGAAGATTACTCGAGCTCTTCAAGCCTTCTACCGTATTCCTCTTATGCCAGAACGTGTAGAGAGAGTGGCTCTCTTTGTGCTCTCCTTTGATGGACGGCTGCCTCTAGGGTTTAGAGAAAATATTTCGTCTTACCCTAGTGGCTGCCCAACATGGCATATATATAGGCTGCGGTAGGGACCCAAAAGCAATAAGTTTCGGGCTCCTAATGTAAATATTAAAACCTATTTACATTAATTATAATTCATTCCACTAAAGAATTATAATTGCACTCCCTAGCTTATTTGAAATTAAATTTCGAGCTTTATGTTATTAAATACTTATTAATCTCCCCACGTTAAGATTACAGATACCCGTTGATTAAATTAAATTACTGACAATATTATTTAATCAACATCTATTAATCTCCTTGAGACATTCCACTTAACTTATTTGATATGTCGGATACAAAATCCACCTGCAGGGTTTGACATAATCAAAACTTATAAGTATCCTCAAGGGGGTATCATCAATCCCTATACCAGGACGTGGATTCTGTCAATAATAAATATTCACCATACAATTAATGCAGTTATCCAACTCATCGAGATTATTGACCTATAAAGATCTCACTCTTTATGAATCAAAATAACTAACAATAAACACTACTACAAAAAGATGCAAAGAAAACGGTAAATAGAAAACGGTTTTGGAAACCGTTTTAGAAAGAGATCAAAGAAAACAGTTTTCAAAACTGTTTTAGTTTAGTAATATTTAACAACGGTTATTTTGTGACTGTCTTTGATGGACATATTATTAAGACGGGTTTGGAAACCGTTTTAGAAAGAAACCAAAGAAAACGGTCTTTCTGTTTTCTCACATAAACTATAAAATATTATTTTATATAAAATGTGAATGCTATTCTCATAGTTCGAACACTGAACCATGTGTTGAAATAATTAATTATGCTATTACATTTTACCACTAATCCAAGTTTTGGTTGGTGTTAAGTATTTTAATTATGCATTTAAATGCATGTGTCCATTAATTATTTTGGGATTAAGAGTATAAGTATTCATAATAACCATGAGGTATTAATTATTTTATGTGTCAGTATAAAATAATTACTTCAATACGGTCTCGTTCAATACACACAAGTGTACTAGCATAAGAAGTTGAAACTAAACCATTCCCCGTAGTCAAGACAGACCTACTGAAATCATGTGCTACAATCTTACCGATGGTGTGTCCAACTTCATCTCAGATTGTGAACAATAAGCTTATATTCTACAAGAACTGATGATCTGATCTTCTGTGTGTAAGCCGAACTCTACACACCAGATCATCTACTATGTAGAATAAAAGACACACATGCATAACATTAGAAGATAATATAATGCAAACATAGCTCATACAGATTCTCATTTAAAATGCAATATCAGAATTTATTAATAAATAAATACTAAGATCTATTACATAAAAACATGGCTTTTAGTATATAGCCCTAACACATTCATCCCTCCCATTAGTTACATAACATAGTTGATTTTTGGGCTATTTGGCATAGTTCTGAAAATTGCAGCATGTATGCTTTAGTTTCTTCTAATTATATGCATGAGTTAGGTTAGGAATGAGTGTTTAGATCATGTATGTATGTTTAAGGATTAAATATCTTAGCGTTTGCATATAGTTTAAAATGTTTGTGTTGCATATTAGTTACTGTTTTGAGTCAGTTTGGCATGTTTAGAGCCATAGGTTCATGTTTGCACATAAAAGTTATGTTTTTCTTATTTTAGGAGCATGGTAACTATTGTGTGGATAGTAGAAGCATGTCTTAGGCGATTTTTTTCGGTTAGTTTATGTCTAGAATGCATGTTGGAATATTAAAGTTGCTGTTTTTAACATAAAGATCATGTTTTATGTGTCATTACACGTTTTGGCTTATGACTCTACATAAGAATGCATGGTTTCATATTTTGTGTTAAAAGAGTGTTTTCACATATGTTTTGAGCATGCTTTAGGATGGTTTAGGTATTGTTTTTTTAGTTACATAGAGAGTCATTGCATTTATATGTGTTCGATAGATTGAAAACTTGATCTTTTATGATTGTATATGGATAAATGTCTTTGTATGCATGTTGTGCTTGTGTGGTTTGATGTTTAATGGTTCGAGGGAGCTTACGAAGGTAAAATTCTTCCCTTGTGATTCAATTTTAATGCACATGATGATATATGTTCATATTAAAGCATGAAAGTATGGTTTTTAGTCAATTATCGCATATTTGCCTTGTAGAAAGCATGCATGGTTACTAGGATTGTTTTTGCATATTTTTGGCATTATATTAAGGTGTTTTTGGGTATGTTTAAGTTGCTGTCCAGTAGCTTAAACATCCTTTAATCACTTTAGTTTAATGTATTTTTTAGGCATTTAGGTTAGAAATTGATTCTAGGACAACCTAGCAAAGGTTAGGATCACTTTTTGTATCATTCTAGGATTGTTTTGCATATTTAGATGTGTTTAAGTTGCTGTCCATTCTTGTTAGTATGTTTAGGAAGTGTTTTAGTTAGTGTTAGAGTCTAGATACAAGTAGGAAATGTATTTTAGAGACTCTAGGTCTGGGTGAGGTGTCCTACCTCCTTAGAACTCCCTTGAGATAAGAGATTATCCTCAAAAGTAGAATTTTTTGGTTTAGTTAGAGTTTTAGTTCAGAAAAGACTTTATTGAAAGGTATTTGGATAAGAAAAGAAATGTATTTAATTGTGTTTGAATAAGAGGTCTCTTCGGATTAGAATTCTAAGTAGATCTTAAAAGATAATTGAAGGTAGTTCCCTATCTTAGGATGAGTCCTAGGCATTTCGAACTATGATGGACTTTGATCTCTGTCAGGACACTGATAAAGTACGTAGGCAGCCAATAGGGCGCAAGTCCAATCTTAGGTTGACTGTGAGTCTCCTAAGGTCTTTAGGATTGTGTTTGCTTTTTTTCTTATTATCTATTATTATTATATATTATTATTCATATCTTCTTGGTTGATTAGATAATTAGGGTTGTTTATATAAGATTTTGATAAAGCCCAAAAGTAATTAGGAGACCTTTAATTAGGGTGAGATAGGTGCCTACAGGATACGTTCTGAAACCTTCCTATCTCTTAACCTAGCCCCCGAATCCAACTTTGGTTCGAAGACTTGCTTTTCCTTAAAATATGGAGTCATTGTTTTATTGAAAATAATTTTTTTTTTTTTTATGGTTTCCTAATTCCTTAAAAATAAGGTGGCGACTCCCAGTTTTCTCAAACTCTTTTTCTTTTTCAAAACCCAATCTAAGTGGACTCCTACAATAGAGAAGGACTATTAGGATTGGATGATCTTGAATGGATAATAGAGAAGGATAAATAATTAGATAAAAGAGAATGATAAATAGAGAAGGATAATGAATTATCTACAATACATGATGATAGTGAATCCAATTCCAAAAGCCAAGAGGCGAGGTGGCGGGTTCACACTCATCATGAGCCTTCTCATCGCCTCTCTTTCTGAGGATGTCTTTCCTCTTGTTGTGGGTCTTGAAACATCCCATCAAATCTACAAAACTCTTGAGACTTCTCTTGCATCGACCTCCAATACTCGTATCATGGGACTCCATATGAACCTCCAAAATCTGTCTCAAGATGACAAATCAGTTTCCACATATCTCCAAGAAGCAAAATCTTATTCTGATGAACTTACGGCCGCTAGCCGACCACTCTCTCTCGCAGATCTTAATATATACATTCTCAAAGGACTTCAATCTAACTTTAAAGATCTTATTACCATTTTTACTGCTAAATCCAAGCCCACTTCCTTTGCCGAGCTCCACAGTCTTTTTTTCAGCCATGAGTTCATTCACGGCAATACTATGGGAAAGCTTACCATCTCGGCTCCGACTGAACCCTCTCCTACTGCCAATGTCGCTCAACAAAATTCCACCTCCCCTTCTCCACATCGGGGTTGTGGACGTTTCAACCGCTACAGGGGTCGTGGACGTGGGGACCGTTTTCATAGTCTCTTCTATGGTTCCCCCCATGGTGATTCATACTCTTACAGTGAGCAACGTCCTCGCTGTCAAATCTGTCAGGGATCCAATCACACTGCCACCACCTGCTACCATCACTATTCCCATACTGGACCACCCACTGCAAACATGGTCACCTACAACTCCACGCCTCAATATCAAGAGTAGTTTTCTCACATGGGTGCTACACACCATGTGGCCCCTGATATTGCTAGCTTGTCTTATCATGATGAGTACCGAGGTTCTGATCAAATTCGTGTTGGCAACCGCTCAGGTTTGGCTATTTCTTATATTGGTTCTACCGCCCTCAAAACCCCATCCTCTTCCTTTCTTTTATCTAATATCCTCCATGTTCCTAAAATAACCAAGCCTTTATTGTATGTAAAATAAGACTTGGCTCATCGGGCCAATCTGAGCTCTTGATGCCCTTACAATCGACTCAACGCTCATCCTTGTGTAGTAGAAGGTATGTTGAGTGGTGGTCTAGAGCTTTTGATGGACTCTTCACGATTGATGTTGCTCGCCCAGCCAAAGACGTAAATTGTAGTGCTGAAAAATCAAAGCTAAAGCTCAAGCGGCTACGAGAAAATATTATGGTCTTCAAGGGTATGGATGACATTATGCAAGAACCAGTCATTCAGAAAGGAGTTATTGAGATGCTTAATGAGGTTTCTGCTAGTGGGGAAATTGAGGATCAGCAGACTCCAGTTTGTCAGCCTAGTCAACCACCATCCGTTACTCGGGGCAGAGGCAAAGGCATTGCTGATTCTGGCGATTTGGAGCATAGCCAAAACAATTCGGATTGCTTTTGTTAGCGCGAAAAGCAAATAGGTGAAGCTAGTTCTGTAAAGCCATCGACTGAGGCATTTCCTGCTGCACCTGAGAGATCTCACGAGGAATGCATGGCACCCCCACATTCAAACTCTCTTGGAAATTCTGTAAGTATACGATCGCCAGGTTGGATTGTTGACTCTTCTAATTCTGAATATCTTAAAGCGTTCTGCTGTCTCACAAATAATCCCGAAGTTGTCTCAACTGTCCAGAAGCTTGTTGAGAATGACAACCTTAATGTCCTTTTGACGCAGGTGGAGGATGAAAATCAACTAGAGGATGAAGAATATCAAGTTTTTGGCGGCCCATCAAAAAGTGAGTTTTCTATTTAAGGGCCTACAGAGTTTGACTTGATTACCAAGCAAATCTTTTATTCGCATAAGACATTTGACATAGCACCATCATCTCCAGGGCGGGATTTTAGATCTCCAGCTGATGTCATTGATCATGGAAAGACGGTTGCCCAGAGAAAGCCAATTGCATGTCCTATGAATGCTTCGACTAAAATAGATGACAGAAAGTTGTCCCACCGGGTGTGCCAGAAATTTGTATACACAAATTTCGTGTCCTGTAATCAAACGAACAAGAAAAGTACACAAATTATCAATTTATTAATTTATGTAAAAAATGGGTACAATTCTCTATATATTTGTATTATTTACAAAAGAATATGGTAATCCTCTGATTAAATCTCCGACGTGATCTTGATCCAAGGCACTACAAGAAAAAATGCTTTTTACGGCGTTTAAAAAACGCCGTAAATAACTATTAACGACGTTTATTAAACGCCGCAAAAAATGCCGTCTACAGCGATGCCGTAAATGGACCATGTTTTTACGGCGTTTGAAAAACGCCGTAAATAATAGTTTTTACGGCGTTTAATAAACGCCGTAAATAAGTTTACCTTTTGCCGCTAAAATTTACAGAGAAAATTTGGCGCCATTTTTAACTAGCATTTATTATCTTTTACGGCGTTTAAAAAACGCCGTAAATAATACTTTTTACGGCATTTGAAAAACTCCGTAAATAAAACTTTTTACGGCGTTTAAAAAACGCCGTGAATAGTATTATTTACGGCGTTTTTTAAACGCCGTAAAAAGTTTTATTCATATTATTTACGGCGCTTTTTAAACGCCGTAAAAAGTTTTATTCATATTATTTACGGCGCTTTTTAAACGCCGTAAAATGTGTTATTTTTCAATGATTTTTGAAAAACACCTTAAATAATTGTCATTTGGCGATAAAAAAAAGTGCGAAATGGTCGCGATTTTTTTTAACGGCATTTATAAAACACCTTAAATAATTGTTATTTTGACGGCATATTATTTACGGCATTTTTTAAACGCCGTTAATACTTTTTAGTGCATTTATAAAAATCCATTAATAGTTGTCATTTTCCTGCAATGAAAAGTTGTTCACAATATTTATAAACCGCCATAAATAACATGTTTTTTACAATGTTTTTGAAATGCCGTGAATAAATCTTTAAATCTGTATTAAAAAGTGCCTATTTTCATGTCATTATCTACTTATTCTATATTGTAATAAAAAACTACCATTTATATAGTTAATATATCATAGTAAATATACTAAAGAAATTATCACATCTATAACCAAATTCATGAAAATATATCATGGAAGAATTAAACTATATATTCAGTACCTCTAGCTACCTACTACATTATCCAATCCAAAGCAAAATTCTAAAATATTTACACAAAAAAATTCACCCTTTTTTACTTGCACATAAAGCCCAAGTCTGCTCTTTTGTCTTCTTTGCAAGGTCCTGGAGTTGACAAGGCAATTATAGGAAAGTCAATAATCTCATTCATGCATGTATTAATTGTAGAATAATGAAAAAAACATAAATTGAAAAGATATGAAATGTAATAAGACCATAAATTTATTACTATAACGAGAATGTTATATGCTTTTGAAATAAATAAATAAATAAATAATAATAATAATAATAATAATAATAATAATAATAATAAAAGTAATTTAATGTTTGCTTTTTTTAATGAAGAGGGACTGGACATCCCAAACAGTATAGATGCTACACTAAAAACCCATAAAATCTATAAAGAAGGGAATAAAAAATTACACAATCTTCAAACAACAAAACAAAGAGAAATCGGCACCTGCAGATAAAAAATTACACAATCTTCAAACAGATCAACCACAGAACAAGTCTACATCTATAAACATCCAATAGAAAATATCTCTTCTATTCTACAAAAAAAGAAAAAATAGTAACATCAAACATACCCAAAAGCCGAAGCATGAAATAGCAGACCCAACAGAAGAAAACACAACTATCCAACAAAAGCAAGAGAAGATTGAAGGAACCCTAAAATGCATAAAACTCTTCTTTTCATACAAATAGAGGAGATAATAGAAGATCACACGGATCCACAAGCAACATGATGTAATTACTAAAAGGGGCCAGTTTTGTATCTTATTTGATTCTAGCGCGTATGAATTTATCAGTCCTTTCACGGACTGAGCACAAAACAGTAGACCCAAAAATGCGTAAAACTCTTCTTGATTGGGAATGCCCCATGCCATGCTCATGTGCCCAAAAAACCAAATAAATTGAAATAAGCAGTGAATGCAAAAAGAAAGCAACAAAAATAGCCAATACACTGACAAACACAGCTTACCCAAAGAAACCTAGAGGACGGAGCAGAGGAAGAAAAACAAATACAAAACGGATCAAATATGCATGTGTGTGTGTATTTATAGACAGATATTTGGTTGGTCGATTAGGTTGGGGGAATGTGCTATGCAAGTGCCTGGCAGCATATACCTAGTGCAAATTTGGGATTTTTTTTGGAAGATATTCTCATTTCCACGGTCCAATTTATATGTATACAGAGAGAGAGAGAGAATCTGTAGAGAGAATTACTGGAGATATGAAAATTAAGATGAATCGCAAATTTATCACTTTATAAGTGTACGGTGTACCAAGGGTCATGGAGAGAGAATTATTAAAAAAACTTGGTCTAAAAAGAATTAGAGTGCTCTTTTGGCAAGAACATTAGTACTATTATCACTACCATCACCCACATGAATGGTTACAGATATCAGATAACTCAGTGAGTGAGGAGACGGTGGAGATTAAATAAAACAAAAGAACCCCACAAGTTCATGTAAATAGGAAGAAGTGGTTCATGTCTCTCCCTTAATGGGATGAGCACATGAACCACTTCTGGGTTCCATTCCTCGTGGATGAGAATTGGCCCATTTGTCGTTCCCCTCCCCACAAATAATTAACCACTAATTATAGGCAGGGTTTTTAATCCTGATTTTTCTCATCCATACCTGCCATCCACCATGATCTTGATCTTATCAGGATTTTGGATTTCAGCCAAGATCCAGAATGAATAAACCTTACATTTTTTGTTTTGCTTTTTTCTCCTTTTTTTTTCTCCTTCCTCTTTTCTCCAGCATCTCATCATTAAGTTTAGCCATGTTTCCAAAGAAAACCACAAAAACATAGGACTGCCACTATTTTCCTTTTACTGGGCTTATATTAGAAAAATCTCACTGAAGGTCAGAACCATACATTCAAGAGTACAGCACATCCAACAGTTATGGATTCAACGAGGAAACAAGAACATTTACATGAGAGATGTCAAACATCTAAGATCTTCTTCAAACAAAATTCTGACTAATTTAAACAAAGCATTAAAAGGCGAGCAATAAGACAGTAGGCATCAACCTGGTAAGATTATATCATGCTGATTCATAGAGCTTGAGATATCTACTTCTTGAGCAATCGATTCCTGTTTGATCCTCCAAGTCTTCTCTATACTTTCAACTTCCAAATATCCTCCCTCGCTTGGCATAAGCCACTAAATAAAATGATCACAAATTAAAACATTCAAATCAAACATTGTATTATGTATACTTAGAAAGACAGAACAAGGATGTACAAGATCTAATTAAACAGAATAATATTAAATCTCAGCTTATTTCATGAAATGTTCTTTAACCTTGCCACAGAAAATATACATCATTAAAAGTAAAGTCTATATGGAATCTGAACTCAACCATAACCTGAGATCGCAAGAATTCATAAAAAAATTGAAGAAAGTCATTAGAGTAACAGTATAAAATCACTTGGAAGTTGGAAGAAGAAGTCACCTTCTCAGCCTTGGCAGCTGCTTTCGCAGATTTTCCATATAATTCTTCTCTAGCAGCAAGTTGACCCTTAAGTTTTTTATCTTGTAAAACCTGCATATGTAAAGCACAATATTACATGGACTTGGGTGAGAATGCCAGGTGTGGGTGTGCATTGAAGTGTCAAATTTGTCTAACCCCCAGTTCTTGGGACACCAAGGATACTATAAATAATCACTTTACTATATTGTCTCCTTACATATCCTAGGTCAAAGTAAAGTATATATGTAATATAACATATTTTACATGGGTATTTGACTCATTTTGAAATATCCATGCAACAAAGAAATAAAGCATGAGACTATGTGAGGAAACCTATAGTGAATTAGGAATTTGTTTCTCTCTTACTTTGTTGGACATGCCTATAGGGTAAATATCAAATCACTTGACCTGTTGGACACATATCCAATACCCACATCCTTACCATATCATGTTTGGCATAGGTACTTCAAATGCCTTGAAGTGCACATGTAACATTGATCGAGAGTTCATAAAGCAATTTGGGGGGGGGGGAACCAAAAAAGTACCCATGGCTAAATGTCTCAATCACAAGTGTCATACCTCTAAGTTAGCACCTTCACCTCTAAGATATGTTTTTACTTTCATTTCTAACTCCTCAGAGATCTCCTGCAAATTTAAAAAAAGTTCCCATTACTTTGTAACCTTGGATATAAAAATGAAAAGCAAATTAAAAGGATAAATAAAACAAAGTATCAATAAGCATTAGAAGCTTATTGGCAAGCTCTAAGATCAGGGAATTAAATCTTGGCATTATCTTGTGAAATAATACTGCAACATAGTGTTTTGAAATTGTCCGAGAGTCTGTCAATATCAAAATAACAACCCACCAACAACAAATACCTGTTCAACAGCAAGCACAATCTTTCCAGGAGTGCCATTTTCCTCTTCCACCCCCCCCAATCTGGCTAATTGGAAGTTTTGAGCACGCAAACTGCAGAATGTATAGATAACTAATAATTAATGCAATATGAAAAATCACAATTTTCCTTTTCCAGTACACATATAACAGCAATGCATAACTTTAACGAAAAAAGAAAAAGAAAAAGAAGGTATTGCTGTTTTGAAATACTAATAATAACTGGTTTGAAAAATGCAGTATTTGGAATGAAGCATAGGAATTTCAATCATTTGGTCTCTTTGCCCAAGTTACAACAAGATCAAAACTAAAAGCTAAAACAGTAACATACAAATTATGACTCAAATCTGAGCTTATTTTACAAGTCTCAAATAATTGCAAGCAAAGAAATTTCACAAAACCTAAATATCACAAAGCCAAATAGGATAAGCCCTAACACCCAAAAGAATGACTAAAGACACAGCAATCTCATAAACTCTAAATATTTCAAAGCCAATAAACCAAACTCCAAGACCCATATCAAACTTTTAACACCAAACCAAACCCTGAATACTCAGAAGCCCTTCAAAATAATAAATTTAACATGCCAAGCCAAAGCAAAGACAATAAAAGAAAATGAAAGAGATAAAGAAAGGGGAGAAAGGGGGGCAATGATTCACACAAGGCAACTGACCGACGGCGACAAAAAAATATAAATATTTTATAATATAGGCATTAATGAGTAAATAAATAACTGAAACTGTTCAATTATCTATTTCGAAATGAGAATGTTTAGAGAACCATAAGACAACATTGCTAAATTTTAGACTATGGAAAGAGAGAAGAGATAACAGTCTAATTTGATATAGAGTGGAACATATAAAAGGATGGTTTGAGGACACCAATTTGTCGGTTAAGTTCCGATCAGTATGAAAGGTGTTACGATCTGGACACTGTCTCGGAGAGAGGTTCGGTGAAATAGACATGTCTGTGAAGATGCAGACTACCTCCAACTGGACAGAAAGACCCTACAAAATTAAGAAGTTATAAAATAATATTAATTTAGTATATATGGAGAGAAGACAAGAGCAAGAAGACTCTAGCATATAATGCACCAATTACTTGTAGTATGCATCAGTTTTGACTTCTATTCGATAAATAAATAAGTTACAGCTTTAACCTTTCAATTGTACACTCTATATATGGAATATTATTGATTTTATAGATTATAAATTAGATTCGAACATATAAATAAACAAAAAATAATAAAATGCAAAACCACAGCAACAAATCAAACGTATCATTGCTAGCAATTCAAAAAGTGCTAATCAGTAGTACTATCACAGGTATATATCACCTATAACTTTGATTAGTAGAAACATTTTATATATATTATTAAACTCTATGTAGAATAACTATTTTTTCATATATATCAAATTGATTACTGAACAAATAACCAAAGATTACAGCACATATAACTCTACTTGTTAAATCAACCCCGAGATAGAAAATAATATGACTCTGTTACCTAGAATGAACAACACTTGTTGCCCAAGAATTTTAATTAAAATTTACCAAGAGCAGGTACAAACAGACTTGATAACCAAGTGACAATTGCCATTGCATTACATGCAGTGTAAGCATTTACAAGAGCCATATAGGCATTCACAGTTATAAGTATATTTGATGCAATACTGATTTGGTTGAAACTAAGATTTGACATCAACAGTGACAAAATCTAAAAAATCCCTTGTTGGTATAAACTTTAACAAAACAGAGACTTGTAGTCCTTGATAATCATTAAACTGTTGAACTCTTCTTATGCAGTAAAAGAAAAGGCAGAATCAAATAAGCGTAAATTAGGAAGGGTAAAACAGGCACAAAAAGTGTTTAACAGGGTAGATTCAAAGGGCTTAACACCATGCTTTCCTTAACAAAATTACAAGTTTAAGCTTTAAGTGAGGCACTATCAGATCTCACTAGTCTGTAAACTAACAGAGTTACTTCATCAATTTGGGGTTTAGGACATAAAATGAGTGGTTAGTAGCTAAACCTTGTTCCTGAAGGGGACGATGACCAAATGATTCGGTAGTTCAATCGATTCCGCCAAGACTACAGCTGGGTGGAAACAACAGAGACAGCATAAGAAAGGGGAAATAAAACAATAAGACGAAGATCAGAAGAACTCAAGATCTCAAAAATTAACAGTATTTAGAAACATAGCATAAGAGAGGGGAAATCACCTGGACACCTTCATTTGAGACAATAAAACGAAGACCAAAAGTAGAAGATAGAGAAACTAAAGTAAACTATAAACCAGAAGCTTAAACACAATGAAAAAAAAAAACCAAATAAACCAGAGCAAATAGAACAATAATCAAATCAAATCAAATCACGTAAACTAAATCAACACACATAACAGGGATATTATACGATCGAGCAGCTAAGAGGTAATCTAAATCAAATCACACCATAACAAGGCCAAATGGCACAGAACACCGGCAAGGAAACCGAAAACAGGTACAAAAAAACATTTATCTCACAACCGGCTACAACAAAGAAAACGATCCACCGTCACAGAGAGAAAATAAAAACTAAAAAATTAAAAAATAAAAGAGACAGGGAGAGGGAGAAGAAAAGAGTCACCTTTTCGTAAATCTCGCCGCAGAATCACCTCAGAGAGCCTCTTCTACAACCCAAATGGAGTGAAGCAGAGAGACGAACAAAAAATGAGAGAGATGAGAGACATAGGAAAAAAGGAGAGAGATGAGAGAGAGTGAGAGAGGAGATAGCAGTCTGATCTGGTATGGAGTAGCTTCTTCCACAAGCTTCGACAAATATCTTCAATGAGTGGAGCACAAGAAGAGGAGGCTTTTTCCATAAGCCAAATCAAAAGCAAGACCAGCCTGACAGCAGCCTGAGAACCACAACGAGCTTTCATGGCCGGTGAACGGCGGCGAGCTTCCATGGCCGGTGAACGGCGGGCGAACGGCGGCGAGCTGAGATCGTGAAAAAGACAGAGCGTAGCTTTTCGAGGGAGACGAAATTAGGGAGCGAGGAAATGAACAGGCCGCGGGGAAAATCTAAGGCAAAATGGGAAATCTAATGAGGACTTTTTACGGCAGTTGTAAAACACCGTAAATACATAAACCTTTTTAAGGCGTTTATTAAACGTCGTTAATACATAAATCTTTTTAAGGCGTTTATTAAACGCCGTTAATAATCATAATTTTTTACGGCATTTAAAAAACGCCGTAAATAAAAATTAAAATTTTTTTACGGCGTTTATCAAACGCCGTAAATAAAAATGCTTTATTTTTCACGGCATTTAAAAAACGCCGAGAATACCAATAATGTTTTACAAACACCGAAAATACCTATACTTTTTACGGCATTTAAAAAACGCCGTGAATGCATTTTGTTAAAACCACGGGATGGAAAAAACTAGGGCGCGGGGAAAAGAAAAGAAAAGGAGGGAAAGGGAAATTTT
>JAESVK010001108.1:1056525-1073179 GCA_017140935.1 Hamamelis virginiana
CGTTAATACTAGGACTTTTTACGGCGTTTAATAAACGCCGAGAATACAATGACTTTTTTACGGCGTTTAATAAACGCCGTAAATACTAATGCTTTTACGACTTCTATTAAAAAACACGGGAAGCATGACTTTTTAACCACTTTTTACGGCGTTATATATAAACGCCGTAAATACACCTTTTTGTTGTAGTGAAGGGCGATGAAAGCTTGATTTTGAACCAAGAGACTTGTGGGCTTGATGTCAATCCAAGGGGGCGGTTGACGCTTGTTCTTGAATCAAACTTCAGAGATGGAAGACTGGGCACTCGTGTCTTGTGTTTGATGAATCTTTCAAAGGCTGAAGAATGTCTGACGGTTGTAATTTGGCAGAGCTCCAATACTTTGATTGGTTGAAGATCATTTATAATGAATGAGAGCCTCTTATTTATAGGCAAGGTTGGAACTCTTATTTTTGGAATCCCAAATTTGAATCCCTTGATTTAAGGGATGTTTGCTAATTAAAGAATATTTGATTTTCTTATTTTTGGCATTTAATTTGAATTTGAATTTAAAGTTGAATTTAATGAAAGGTTTGACTCATCATGTGGTGATGTGGCCTTTCATGGATCGACACGTGTCAATTGCTGTGGGCCCACCTCATTTTTGATGAGTCACATGTACACGTGTTGTGCCTGTGGGACCAATGCCATTTTTAACTAGGAGTGTACATCGGTCGGTTTGGTCGGTCTATACCCTCATTATATGAACCAAACCAATCACCTCGGTTTGAGAAAAATGAAAACCATTAGGAATCGTGGTACTCATAATAACCAACCAAAATAGGGAATATTTTTCAGCTTGGTTCGGTCGGTTTACCATCGGTTTTGATAGACGTTAATTTGGAAATTTGTATATATATATATATTTGTGTTACCCAAAAAAAATTTGTCATTGCCAACTCATATGTTCTTTCTCTTTTCAACTACTAGCAATGCGGAACGTGTTATGCATGAAGTAATTTGAAAATTGTGTCACCCGAAATCAACTACTAGCAATTGGAACATGTTATGCATGAAGTAATTTGAAATTTGTGTCACCCAAAATTAACTACTAGCAATTTTCAAATAAAAACATATTATGCATGAAGTAATCAACACTACTAAGTACCAATTTCCAAAATAAGTTTCAATTTTGCTAATTTATACAACTACAATCAAACAAAAACATGCATTATGCAAATAATAGGGGTGTACATCGGCCGGTTTGGTCGGTCTATACCCTCATTATATGAACCAAACCAATCACTTCGGTTTGATGAAAATAAAAACCATTAGAAACCGCAGCACGCATTAAAACCAACCAAATAGGGCGGTTTGGTTTGGTTTTGGTCAGTTCAATCGGTCCCGTTCGGTTTTTAAACACCCCTATTTTTAACTTGATTTCTTGTCTAGTCAAAAGTCAAATGCTTAAATTGTTTGATTGTTGACCGATCAAACAGTGATATGATTTTCACCAAAATTTTAATGTCTACAAATTGCCCCCTCTTCAAGACTCGGCTTGCATGCATGCATTCTTGTTGCGTGTTGCAGACGAGACTTGAAGTCCTTGAAGATGACAATGTGGCATGCATTTTTGTTTTGACTTGTATTTGATCAACTTGTTAAATTTGTAAGCCAACGCAATATGAGTTTGAATTGGAGTGTGGCTAGAAGTTTTAGCAATCCTCCAATTGTGGCTTCAATTTTGAAATTTGTCCAACTTTAAGGTGATTTGGACACTTGGAATTTTTTTTTTTTTTTATTCAAAACATTTATTTGTACTTTTAGAGAATTAAGTATATGAATTAATTTCAACTTGAAGATAATCATAAAACATATGATGTCACTCTTTGATTTTCCTCAGCTAATTGATCACAAATTATTAAGTGGAGCATTCAGGGTATTGCTGATGACTTTTGATCATGTCAGAATAATAGTCATAATACTTATAATTCTCAATTACATGTTGATATGCAGCTGTTTCAGAAGGGCATAATGCCACATAATCCTGCCCATTCCACCACAACTGCGAAGAGTAACACTGCTGCGGATTGGAAATTTGGTATTCACAGCCATCAATCCCAAATCCTTGATGCTGAGAAATGAAGGGTGCTTGAGTCTAGGGATGTCAACGGGGCGGGTTTGGGACGGGTCACCCCTTTCCCAACTCCGTCCCATTTAAGAAAACATCATCCCATTCCCGTCCCAAACCCGTGACGGATCAGGATTTGGAATCTCATTCCCGTTCCAATTAAAAGACCCCATCCCATTACCGTTCCATCTCATTTTTTATTTTCTTTCTACTTTTCTCAATTTTCTCAATACCTAAATAAATTACAAAATACATCGATGAACATTAAAGATAATTGTTACTTCTAAAAGTAAAATAAATTAAACCCCTTAAGGGGCATGATTGAAATTTCATTTTATTAAAGAGAAACTTAATTGTATAATACCTATAAAATAAATATAATAAAAATACATAAACATATATAATTGGGGCGGGGCGGGTTTTTAAGCCCTCATCCCAGACCCGTCCCAAACCCTATAGGATTTTCAAAAAAAATCTCAAACCTGCCCCTAACCCTATTTGGATGACCCCAAACCCTTTCCAATAGGGGCGGAGTGGGACGGGTACCCGGATAAACCCGCCCCGTTGACATCCCTACTCGAGTCCAATCAATTTGCGTTCCACTTGATGCCCAAGTTCCATTCCATAAGCTTGATTCTATATGCATTTGATGGGATGGGTAATTTACACCCATAGATGTCTAGTTCTTGAACACTCTGATGGGAGCGTCATCTACATAAAACCAAAAATGACAAGTGTACGTGGCAGCCCTTCACACGGATTGCAAAGTAACTCATTTGGAAAATTTTCTAATGAAAATTCCCATGCATGATGCCACCAAATCCTTTGATATACATATATTTTTGTAAACTTCTAGCCCAGCAAGAGAAGTGACCTTGGAAAATTCCCAAAGGAGGATCCTCTCAATATGAAAAGAATTTCTTCATTTAGGAAACAGCTCCAGCAGCTGCTCATTGACTTATCTCTGATCTTCCCTTTTCTCCCTTTTTTTTTTTTTAAGAAAATCTTACAAACGTTTAATAGGGTTCAAAAATGACAAAAGCAGCTGTCCAAATTATCTAAATAACATATCATCCCTTATGATAAGAGACAAAACATCATCACAAAGAGCAGACCCAAAAAGAAATTGACTTAAAATTTCTTGAATAACTGTCTCCGTGACTGCCATTCAAGAAGATGCACCACTGCGTGGAGCGAGAATTTTGGCAGGAAAGATTAAATGTTACAAGCTGCTAAATACTCAAGATAGGCACATCTTAGAGGCTCTTCAATTAGATAAGTCGGATCCTGTCACCAATAAATGCAAGCTCGTGGTGTGGTCGAAGCCGCCAAGAGGTTGTTTGAAACTCAACTGTGATGGGAGTTGTCGGAATAATCCAGGAACATCATGAGGTGGGGGTCTTGTGCGTGATGAATATGGAAATCTCAAGGGGGCATTTTTCGAGTTACTTTGGAATTGGCACTAACAATGAATATGGCAATTTTGGAAGGTATCCGTTTATGTAAAAATTTATCTTGCTATAATGTGATTATTGGGAGTGATTCTAAAATTGTAGTGGACTGGTTTCAGAATGGTAAATGTACTCTCTGGTATCTGTGGGATTATTAGGAAGAACTTGTCTCCGAGCTCCAAGGCATGAACTTTTGAGTAGGGCACCAATTTCGGGAAGGAAATCAAGCGGCTGATTACTTGGCTAAACAGGGTGAGCTTCAAAGGAATGTCATCTATAATGATATTAATTAATTGCCGAGGCATTTAAGAGGCATAGTCAGGATGGACAAGCTGGGTTTTCCTAATCTTAAAATATGAGGTTCTGGAAAAATAATAGAGATTATAGAAGATTAAATTAGTTGGAAGTGGGTTGGTTCAACAATTCTTTATTAGGCTTCAAAGAGCATCATTGCCGATAATCATCTTCTCAATTATCGGTAATTGAAGCCAAAATGCAGAATTTGAATTCCAGAAGCAGTTTTTTTTCCAATATTTCCTTTGTTATTATCGGTAATTCAATTTCAATTACTGATAATGGGATATGGATTATTGGTAATTAGGCTACTTTTCTGTTTTTATGGGTTTTTTTTTAGCTATTAGTGTACATTTTTTTCTCTCTTAATAAAAGTTTGAGACTTATGAAAAAAAAAAGAAGTCCCCCTTGTAGTTGAAACAAATGATGTGTCCAACCATATAACAAGTTATAATATTTCTTTTTAATGTGCACAATTCAACTATCCACCACGGGCATGATGCTGAATTAATCCTCTTGCCATTTTGTGATTAGTTGGCCTTCAACTCATCTTCTGGTAACATGTCCTTCTCAAAACAGTCTTGAATGTGCATATAAATATTTGCATACTTGTACATTTTATTTTTTTTAATATTGGCCTTGTAATCTTTTCAAGTTAACTTTGACCGAGAAACGTTTCAGTATGAGTTGTCACTTTGAAGCCTGTTTAGATATTTCCAAGCCAAATCTGTCAATCGCCCTCATGTAGTTATAACTTTAGTCACCCTTTTTTTTTTTTTTGGGTTCAATTTTGCACAAGAGTCATCGCTGTCATGTCTTGAGCAACCCCTTTTATTTCTTTAGTAAGAAGACAATTGCTTTATTATGTCCCATTATAAAGAAGATAGCAACTCTAACTTTTTGAAATACATTGTATTTGTTGTAGGGTACAAGACTTTGTTTGCTTGATCAACATATTGATTTTCAAGGATGTTCAAGGATTCTTCCAAAGGCCCCCGACAACAATTTCTGGTTCCGCCCCTGGCTACATTGGACTAGAGCTGTGCAAAAAGCATTTCATTCCATGTATCAGGAACGCCAGGTAAACACCAATGCAAGCAGTCCTGCACTCCTGATGTGCCTTTAATACTGAACTGGGATATATTACCCTCGTCTCTCAGCTGGGATGGACCAGTTATGTGCAAAAGCTTAACCCTTGTCCCCTTCACCGTTGCTACAGTGACTTGATCACTAGATTCGTCCTCTAAAACTTCCTTACCTACAGACATAGGGGTGGTATTATCGCAGCTCCCTCCAGTATTCCAATCACCGTTAACAAAATGTCTGGGTGAGATAGTTCGGTAGAAGGCTTTCAAGCCTGGATATCTGGGAAGCTGTGAGTCCACCCACTTGACAATGCTGCGGACGGTTAAATTCTTGGCACCTGCAATATCTTTGGTTTTGGGCACGCCCCCAACATGCATGACCCACCGGTTTTCATTTAGCTTCCCTCTACAAATATGATCATGCTAAGCTAGCAACATACAAAAAAAAAAGTATATATTGGGTGGGTCACGCATGTTGGGGGCGTGCCCAAAACCAAAGATATTGCAGGTGCCAAGAATTTAACCGTCCACAGCATTGTCAAGTGGGTGGACTCACAGCTTCCCAGATATCCAGGCTTGAAAGCCTTCTACCGAACTATCTCACCCAAAGATTTCGTTAGCGGTGATTGGAATACTAGAGGGAGCTGCGATAATACCATCCCTATGTCCGTAGGTAAGGAAGTTTTAGAGGACGAATCTAGTGATCAAGTCGCTGTAGCAGCGGTGAAGGGGACAAGGGTTAAGCTCTTGGACATAACTGGTCCATCCCAGCTGAGAGATGAGGGTAATATATCCCGGTTCAGTATTAGAGGCACATAAGGAGTGCAGGACTGCTTGCATTGGTGTTTACGTGGCGTTCCTGATACATGGAATGAAATGATTTTTGCACAGCTCTAGTCCAATGTAGCCAGGGGCAGAACCAGAAATTGTTGTCGGGGGCCTTTGGAAGAATCCTTGAACATCCTTGAAAATCAATATGTTGATAAACCAAACAAAGTCTTGCACCCTACAACAAATACAGTGAATTTCAAAAAAAGTTAGAGTTGCTATCTTCTTTATAATGGGACATAATAAAGCAATTGTCTTATTACTAAAGAAATAAAAGGGGTTGCTCAAGACATGACAGTGATGACTCTTGTGCAAAATTAAACCCAAACAAAAAAAAAGCTGACTAAAGTTATAACTACATGAGGGCAATTGACAAGTTTGGCTTGGAAATATCTAAACAGGCTTCAAAGTGACAACTCATACGAAACTTTTCTTGGTCAAAGTTCACTTGAAAAGATTACAAGGCCAATATTTTTATTTTTATTTTTTAAAATGTACAAGTATGCAAATATTTATATGCACATTCAAAATTGTTTTGAGAAGGACATGTTACCAGAAGATGAGTTGAGGGCCAACTAATCACAAAATGGCAAGAGGATTAATTCAGCATCATGCCCGTGGTGGATAGTTGAATTGTGCACATTAGAAAGAAATATTATAACTTGTTATATGGTCGGACATATCCTTTGTTTCAACTACAATGGGGATTATAAAGTCCTAGCTAGCATTGATGTTGCAAAGACCATCACAGGACAAATTATTGACAATTGGGAATTGAAGACCCATGGTTTATGCAAGAGATAGTTGCTGGGGCATTCCATGTGAAATATATATATCTATATATATATATATATATATATATATATATATATGGGGAGGCCGTGATGAAGATCAAGTAGAGCCAAGTCTTGCTAATAGAGGATGGATTTGTGTTTAACTGATTATAAATAGTGGAAGGTTTCTACATTGTATTCGGAATGGATGGTAGAACCACACTGAAATATATATATGGATAGTCTGTCATCATGATTCAAAATGGCATGGCTTAGCAAGATGATCGAGTTTTATTCCTCAATATCCAAGCAAAATGAAAAATCCTCAATTTCAGGAAGCATGCACAAGCCATCTTTGAAGCAGGTTCAATGTCTTGGGCCAATTTTATATCAAAGAGATGAGAAAATCATCTACCAAATGGTTCTAAAAAAAAAATTGTGTTTTGGTATAAATAAAGACACGTCAAACAAAAAAAAAACGTAGAAGGGGGCTCGTGCTTGCTCTCTAGATTCAGCAACATCTAAGCACTATACGTGCCTATACATGAAGCCATACTGTGGTCAAAAGAGGTGGGTGGTCGCTTGTTCTTTTAGCTAAAAGAAGATGGAATAATGGCCCAAAACAGTCCCCATGAAGGATATTCACAGGCCTAGGCCAGTACCTAAATGTGTATATATATGCGTAAATAAAAATGGAGGCTAGCTTTCTGGTTTTCTTGACTAAAAAAAAATAGAGGAAAAGACTACTCACAGCTCTACAAATATGATCATGCTTAGCTAGCAACATCCCAAAAAAAAAAAAAAGTACATATGCAGAGATAATGCTATGCAGAATAAAGATAGCGGTTTACTTGTTCTCGCCTTGAAAAAGAAGGATCGTTGTTTGATGATTCCAAACAGCTCCAAGCAACAGCCTAAAGGAAAGCCAAACTGCTTCGATCACCAGCAATTCCCCCACACAAATTTTGACAAACCCAAGCAATCTTGGATAGCCCCATGGAGGATCTTAATAAGCGGACAACACTCGTGCACAAACAGCTCTGAATAGCCTCCACAAAGTAGACACACCCACAAGAAGTTTAGAGAGCAATAGAAGAAAAAAAAAAGCTTAAAAAGAATGCTTTGGGCGTGATGAAGAGAGGCTGCCTAAGGCCAATTTTATAGAGGAAGCATATGCATTGATTTAGAAAGTCAACCAGAGGATCCTTGAGTTTCCAAAAAGCAAGCTTCCCATCCATTGCAAATCTCTTCAATTTGCTGAAGAATGCCGAGAATAATGCAGAGGTAAAACGTTTGGATGTAGATTTGCTTTACATATCTCACATCTAGGTAAACCGGACACAGAAGCAAAGGTGCCGCACATACCGCCCACACGGAAGAATTAATCCATATATGTCATCTTCCTACCATATTGAGTTGATTTTGTCTGAAAAGGAAGAACCTGTGAAGAAGGAGCCCAAAACTCAGCAAACAACTAGCAAGTCCAACAAGTCTCAATCTCCACGCAGTGGTGCATCTTCTTGAATGGCAGTCATGGAGACAGTAATTCAAGAAATTTTAAGTCAATTTCTTTTTGGGCCTGCTCTTTCTGATGAAGTTTTGTCTCTTATCAAAAGGGATGATATCTTATTTAGATAATTTGGACAGCTGCTTTTGTCATTTTTGAACCCTATTAAACGTTTGTAAGATTTTCCTTTTTAAAAAAAGAAAAAAAGAAAGAAAAAAAAAAGGGGAGGATCATAGATAAGTCAATGAGCAGCTGCTGGAGCTGTTTCCTAAATGAAGAAATTCTTTTCATATTGAGAGGATCCTCCTTTGGGAATTTTCCAAGGCCACTTCTCTTGCTGGGCTAGAAGTTTACAAAAATATATGTATATCAAAGGATTTGGTGGCATCATGCATGGGAATTTTCAAAATTTAGAAAATTTTCCAAATGAGTTACTTTGCAACCCGTGTGAAGGGCTGCCATGTACACTTGTCATTTTTGGTTTTATGTAGATGACGCTCCCATCAGAGTGTTCAAGAACTAGACATCTATGGGTGTAAATTACCCATCCCATCAAATGCATATAGAATCAAGCTTATGGAATGGAAATTGGGCATCAAGTGGAACGCAAATTGATTGGACTCAAGCACCCTTCATTTCTCAACTTCAAGGATTTGGGATTGATGGCTGTGAATACCAAATTTCCAATCCGCAGCAGTGTTACTCTTCGCAGTTGTGGTGGAATGGGCAGGATTATGTGGCATTAGGCCCTTCTGAAACAGCTGCATATCAACATATTATGACTATTATTCTGACATGAACAAAAGTCATCAGCAATACCCTGAATGCTCCACTTAATAATTTGTGATCAATTAGCTGAGGAAAATCAAAGAGTGACATCATATGTATTATGACTATCTTTAAGTTGAAATTAATTCATGTACTTAATTCTCTAAAAGTACAAATAAATGTTCTGAATAAAAAAGAAAAATTCCAAGTGTCCAAATCACCTTAAATTTGGACAAATTTCCAAATTGAAGCCACAATTGGAGGATTGCTAAAACTTCTAGCCACACTCCAATTCAAACTCATATTGCGCCACGTTGTCATCTTCAAGGACTTCAAGTCTCGTCTGCAACACGCAACAAGAATGCATGAAAGCCGAGTCTCGAAGTGGGGGCAATTTGTAGACATTAAAATTTTGGTGAAAATCATATCACCGTTTGATCGGTCAACAATCAAACAGTTCAAGCGTTTGACTTTTGACTAGACAAGAAATCAAGTTAAAAATGGCATTGGTTCCACAGGCACGACACGGGTACATGTGATTCATCAAAAATGAGGTGGGCCCACAGCAATTGCCACGTGTCGATCCATGAAAGGTCACATCATTACATGATGAGTCAAACCTTTCATTAAATTCAACTTTAAATTCAAATTCCAATTAAATGCCAAAAATAAGAAAATCAAGTATTCTTTAATTGACAAACATCCCTTAAATCAAGGGATTCAAATTTGGGATTCCAAAAATAAGAGTTCCAACCTTGCCTATAAATAAGAGGTTCTCATTTATGAGAGCTCTGTCAAATTACAACCGTCAAACATCCTTCAGCTTTTGAAAGATTCATCAAACACAAGACACGAGTGCTGAGTCTTCCATCTCTGAAGTCTGATTCAAGAACAAGCGTCAACCGCCCCCTCGGATCGATATCAAGCCCACAAATCTCTTGGTTCAAGATCAAGCTTTCATCGCCCTTGGATCAAGATCACGTCGGAGATTTAATCAGAGGATTACCATGTTCTTTTGTAAAGAATACAAATATACAGAGGATTGTACTCATTTTTTACATAAATTAATAAATTAATAATTTGTGCACTTTTCTTGTTCGTTTGATTACAGGACACAAAATTTGTATGTACAAATTTCTGGCACGCCTGGTGGGACACTTCTGCCTCTCATCTCTATCTCCAAAATATCCGTTTGACAAGCATCAAATTGACGATTCAATGGCTCCTAAGAAGGTTCAACTTGCTTACGGGAACAAGAATGGCACCATGAATGCCGGCGTTCTTGCTGTCAGCAACACTTCTACAGGCCCAATGACTCGTAGCAAGTCCAAAGCCATGACTGTACCTTTGGCTAAGCCCACTCAAGAGAGCCTGCTACAACTCTTCACATTCCAATTGGCCGTGTAATTAAAGACCCTTCACATTCCCACCTCTTTATTCATCTTTGTTTCAATCTTTTAAGCTCTGAATTATCCTTCTTTTTTTTCCTATCCATTTCCCCTCATTTTCTCAAGAAAATATTTTCCTCATTGTTATTAACTCATTTCCCCTCGTTTGGAAATGGCTTTGAGCATCTACTGTTCAGTTTTTTTTTTTTTTTTTTTTTTTTTTTTTTTTTTTTTTTTTTTTTTTTATTTTTTTTTTTTTTTTTTTTTTTTTTTTTTTTTTTTTTTTTTTTTTTTGTTTTTTTTCTTTTTTTTTTTTTTTTTTTTTTTTTTTTTTTTTTTTTTTTTTGTTTTTTTGTTTTTTGTTTTTTCTCTAAGATTATTCAATATCTAAAGGTTTGGCGTGGCTTTTAGCATCTTCTTATAAGCTTTTCTTTCTCTTTTTGTTTAAGTTTCTTTCTTTCCGTAAGATTATCAGGAGGTGGGGGTCTTATGTGTGATGAATATGGAAATCTCAAGGGGGCATTTTCGAATTACTTCAGAATTGGCACTAACAATGGTGTAGAATTGAAGGCAATTTTGGAAGGTATCCATTTATGTAAAAATTTATCTTGCTATAATGTGATTATTGAGAGTAATTCTAAAATTGTAGCGGACTGGTTTCGGAATGGTAAATGTACTCTTTGGTATTTGTGGGATTATTGGGAAGAACTTGTCTTCGAGCTTCAAGGCATGAACTTTCGAGTGCACCAATTTGGGGAAGGAAATCAAGCGGCTGATTACTTGGCTAAACAGGGTGAGCTTCAAAGGAATGTCGTCTATAATGATATTAATCAATTGTCAAAGCATTTAAGAGGCATAGTTAGGATGGGCAAGCTGGGTTTCCTAATCTTAGAGTATGAGGTTCTGGAAAAATAATAGAGATAATAGAAGATTAAATTTAGCAATTCTCTAATAGGATTCATAGTGCAGCATTATCGATAATCCTCTTCTCAATTATCGGTATTTGAAGGCAAATTGCAGAAATCCTATTTCCAGAAGCTGTATTTTTCCGATACTTCATTTGTTATTACTGGTAATTCATCATCAATTACCGATAATGGGATATGGATTATCGGTAATTATGCTAGTTTTCTGTTTTTGGTTTTATTTGAGCTCTTATTGTACATTTTTTCTCTCTTAATAAAAGTTTGAGGTTTATGAAAACAAAAAAAAAATCTTCTCTCTCTATATGTATTTATGTATACATATACTATGGTTGGTTGTAGAGGAAGCTGAGGAATAGAAAATGAAAAAAAGAGAAATATATGTATTTATGGTTCCCTTGGATTAAGCTAAAAAATTTACAGTACCTGATAGTCATTATTTATACAAAAACATTGTTCCCTTGGATCTCTTGTGTATTTTATTTGCCACAAGCTATTCTTTCCTATTGCATCTAACAATCTCGAGTTGCATACTTCTTTTCATTTTTCCATGAAGGTGTCATTTAAAGTTTCCTTGTTGAATGTCTGCTTACATTTACAGCGTTTGTTCGTATTGTAAAGAGTTCAGTGATTCTAATAGATTGTTCGCTCGAACAGTTATATTAAAAATATTACATGACTGATGAATTGATATAGAGTTTTCAATAGAATACTTGGCTATTATTGCTTTAAATGGACTGTTTTTTATTTCTTTTATTTAAACTGTGGATCATTTGATCAATTCTGGCCTTTGGGAACTCACAAAATGTGCCAGCTGTGTCTGCACTCAATCTCGACTGGCCAGTGCAATGTTAAACCAAGTACCAACAAACCTTAATTAATATTATGCCTGACACTTTTTGATCACAATCAATTTAGTTTGTAGTCAACTTGCCCAAGTAATGGCCTTATGTGTAAAAAATCTACAAAAGGGTATATATATGCGCCTGACCTTGGCTAACCCAAGTTTGAGTTGAGCACCGCCTCAAGCTAAAGTTGTGTTGGGCTGTTTGTAAACTGTGCGACCCTTGGAATAATAGAATGAAGTCTGTTTTAACATAAGGCTTAGTGTAACATAATGGCCAATGCAAATGTTTGAAGTAGTCCAATTCTAGGATTTTAAGTTGAAAACCAAATAATTGAGAGGTTTAATTGGTTTGTTTGAGTAAGTAGTGATGTATAGATGCAGTATCTATATTATTTTGGAATAGGAATTTTAAGAACTGATGCAGTATCGCGTGTTTGACTTGATAATCCATAATTTGTTTCTAAGTATTGCAATGGCTTTTTATCAATACAATGTTATTCATAATTAATGAATGCCTTAAACCAATTAGTTCTTTGATGTAATTTTTGTTGGAGGTCACAACACAAACCTAGGTACCTAGGTTAAGGTTTGTGGGTTTTAAGGTTTGATTTGTTTTAGCCAATGGGTTTTAGATCATGACAAACCTATAAACATAAATGTATTGTGGCCAGGCAATATGATAAATTGCTCTCTTACTCTTTAGTTGTTTTTAATTTATTTTTTTTAAATATATATGTATATACTTAATATATTGCTTTGAGATTCAAACTCTCATATTTCTTTTATTTTTATTTTTATTTTTTTGTTATATTTGTTCTTTGCTCAAGTCACATTAAGATGGAAACCCATTTATTATCAATTTGATCCTGAAAAACCCACAATCACAAATCACATTTTTTAAACAATGTGAAACTTAATCCATTTCTTGCTTAAATAAGAACAATTTTTTTAGATTCATTTCTTTTTTGTATCTACAATCTTGATTACAGTTTTTTATTAATTAGGAAGTAAATTTTTTTAATTCGAGCTAATTATAAACTTCAAAATGCTCGAATTTTTATTTTTTATAGCTAATTATACATAGTGCCTATTCTTCTACTTCTTATTTCTTATGCCCGAAAATGCCAGCCAACTATTAGCTCTAATTCATTTATATTTATTTAAAGAATAAAAATATTCTCTCTAGGGCATTTACTTTATTAGAATTTTTTTTAATTTAAGAGATAATTGGCCTAAAGTCCTATTTTAAAAGTATTTATTGGCTAAAGTCCACCTAAACATTTTTTCTTTAGAAAAGTCCTCTTTTAAATACTTTTACTGCCTAAGGTCCTTTTTTATTTTAATTCATTATTTTTAGGACAAAATTGTCCTTAAAAAGATTTTCTTCAATCCATATCAGTCCCGATACCCACCTCTTCTTTTTCTTCCTCTGTGACAGTCAAGCCGTGGTCGATGACCTCTACACCACCGCCGGCAAGCAGCGAACCATCATGAGACCAGTAGCATAAGGCTTATGAACGCTATCGATCAGTATAGTCTCAGTATCGGCTACCATGAATGGTTTCAGCTCAGTGCGAGATGGTTTGAGTGCTGTGATATGGGTTAGATGGCTACGCTTACGATTTTGGATATCTCTTGTTATTGGCTCGATCTCATTCAATCCGGCTTGAATGATTGAAAAAAGTGAGCTATCTCTCTCCTCTGAAGATAGGGAAGGCCTCACTCAATGGAATTAACTTACCATGCATGGGAGCGCATTGGGTGCTAAGGAAGTGGATGCTATTAGGAAAAACCTTGCTTGGCCATTGGAGCCTTTCCATGTGCCTGAGGACATTAAAAAGTAAGAAAACTCTTTCCTTTTTTTATCAATCTATCTTGTATGTTTTATTTGAGTCTTGGGGTGATTATTGATTAGTTTATTTGGTTTTATTCTGCAGGCATTAGAGTCGCCAAGGAGCTGCTCTTGAAGCTGAATGGAATGCCAAGTTTGCAAATGGTCGCAAGACAGAGTAGGTCTCGTTAACAAGAGGGATTGCCCTGTTTTCTACCTCAATTCCCGTCTTATTTAGATATAAAGAACTCCATTAATTGGATTGTGAGGAAAACAAAATTAATTAATTTTTTGTTTGGTTGATTGGAAAATATAAGAAAAAGATTTTTTTTTTTTTTTTTTTTTTTTGGGCATAGTGACCTGCATTTTTCGGCGTAGTGACCTACGTTTCCGGCGTAGGAAACTAACACAGGTCACTATGGGGTGTGACGCAGTGAATCCGGGTGTTAGGGGTGTATGTGGCGTTGAAGGTTGTTAGAAATGAGTGGTATTTTTGTCCAATTCATGCCAAAAGGACTTTTGGGAAAAAAAATATATTGAAAGGACTTTTGGCATGAAAATCTTCTAAATGAGGACTTTTAGCCAAATTCCCCTTTATTTAATGATAGGTGCCATTTTTTTTTTCCAATGCAATCTCTAATGCATGGATTGACAAGGTATGTATATATGGCCATGATCTCTCTCTCTCTCTCTCTCTCTCTCTCTTAATGATTGGTACCTACTTGTAGAGCCACTTGCAGATAAATTTTTGGAAAGCTGACTGTTGGATTAGATACCTTCATTATGTATGTCATGTTCGAAAAAAATCACAACGATCCAACGGTTGGTTTCTGAAAAAGTGACCGTGAAAAATTGAAAACATTTTAAAGAACAAAAATGTTATACATATAACGCATCTCTATTATACATATAAACATGATCATGTTTGTCTCATAATAAAAGACCAAAGTTGAATGAAAGAGAGTATTTATAAGTTACCACTTTTTATTTATAAATATAAAAAGATAAGAAGTTTTGGTAGTGCAAAATAGTAATAATTATTTATTGCTGTCTTAACTTTTAAAAGCAAGTATCAATACTTTTCATAATTAAAATTTTCATTTTTTTACTTAAAAAAAAGCAATACCTTAAGTTACTTCAATGTGGCTCAAAATTAAGAGTAAAGTACTACTTGGTTCAATAAACCCATTAATATTTTAAAATAATCAAAATATTAGGCTAAACTCGGGCGGTTTATAGGCTTGATAGTATTTACATTTGAGAAGCCTTTATTACCCGGTAGAGGCCCATCCCAAATGGTAAGTTGGGCCAAAGTTTGCATGCCCTTTATTTACAGCCACTTGAATGCATCGCGTCATTCTTCAGGTGCTACAACCCTTCACATTCCAATTGGCCGTGTAAAGACCCTTAACATTCCCACCTCTTTATTCATCTTTGGTAAGTGTAAAAACCCTTCGCATTCGTCACTCTTTATTCATCTTTGGTAAGTTGGTTCAATCTTTTAATCTCTGACTTATCCTTCTTCTTTCTTTTCCTATCCATTTCCCCTGATTTTCTCAGGAAAATCTTTTCCTCATTGTTATTAACTCAGCTCCCCTGCTGTTGGATCAGTTTCTGTTTCGTTTCAGGTAACGTCCCGCTCTCTTTGCGTTTGGAAATGGCTTTGAGCATCTGCTGTTCAGTTTTTTTTTTTTTTTTTCTTTTCTTTTCTTTCTCTAAGATTATTCAATATCTCAGGGTTTGGTGTGGCTTTGAGCATCTGCTTTGTGTTGAAGTTTCTTTTTTTCCGTAAGATTATAAGCTTCTCTCTCTCTATATGTATTTATGCATACATATACTATGGTTGGTTGCAGAGGAAGCTGAGGAATAGAAAAGAAAAAAAAGAGAAATATATGAATTTATGGTTCCCTTGGAGTAAGCTAAAAAATTTACAGTACCTGATAGTCATTATTTATACAAAAAAATTGTTCCCTTGGATCTCTAGTGTATTTTATTTGCCGCAAGCTATTCATTCCTTTTGCATCTAACAATCTCGAGTTGCATACTTCTTTTCATTTTTCCATGACGGTATCATTTAATGTTTCCTGGTTGAATGTTTGCTTACATTTACAGTGTTTGTTCGTATGGTAAAGAGTTCAGTGATTCTAATAGTTTGTTCTCTCGAACAGTTATATTAAAAATAGTACATGACTGATGAATTGATGTGGAGTTTTCAATAGAATACTTGGCTATTATTGCTTTAAATGGATTGTTTTTTTTTTATTTCTTTAATTTAAACTGTGGATCATTTGATCAATTCTGGCCTTTGGGAACTCACAAAATGCGCCAGCTGTGTCTGCACTCAATCTCGACTGGCCAGTGCAATGTTAAACCAAGTACCAACAAACCTTAATTAACATTATGCCTGACACTTTTTGATCACAATCAATTTAGTTTGTAGTCAACTTGCCCAAGTAGTGGCCTCATGTGTAGAAAATCTACAATAGCGTATATATATGCGCCTGACCTTGGCTAACCCAAGTTTGAGTTGAGCACCGCTTCAAGCTAAAGTTGTGTTGGGCTGTTCGTAACTGTGCGACCCTTTAGTGGTTGGGTTTAGTGTTGTCCTTAAACCAATCCCAATGGAATAGGCCCCAGCAACTAGGGGGTCAATTAACTTCCTGGAATAGGCCCCTATAAATGTAAAATAATTGAGAGGTTTAATTGGTTGGTTTTTTTTTTTTAAAGACCCTTGGAATAATTAACATAAGGCTTAGTGTAACATAATGGCCAGTGCAAGTGTTTGAAGTAGTCCAATTCTAGGATTTTAAATTAAAAACCAAATAATTGAGAGGTTTAATTGGTTGGTTTG
>JAESVK010001108.1:1088092-1099011 GCA_017140935.1 Hamamelis virginiana
TCCATATTTGACATATGGCAAAGCCCATATTTGACATATGGCATTCAAAATAAGAATTTTGTTAAGTAAAGTCCATATTTGACATATGGCAAAGCCCATATTTGACATATGGCAAAGTTCATATTTGACATATGAGATGTGATGATTAGAATAAGAATTTTGTTAAGTGAAGTCCATATTTGACATATGGCAAAGCCCATATTTGACATATGGCAAAGTTCATATTTGACATCTGAGATGTGATGATTTAGGATAAGAATTTTGTTAAGTGAAGTCCATATTTGACATATGGAAAAATTCATATTTGACATATGAGATGTGATGATTTAGAATATGATTTGGCGAAGTCCAAGTTTGAACCTATTTGACATAGGAGATTTGATGAGTTAGAATATGATGGTTGATAGACGAAGTCTATATTTGATAAAGTGTGATTAGCAATTTTGAAGATAATTAGAAATGAGTGTGAGATTCCTTCTAAAGATATGATAATTGGAAATGCAATTTCCAAAAGGATTGAAAATCCTTAAGTTGACTAGAAATGCAATTTCTTGTAATGAGTCGAAGACTCCCAAATTTTTTATGATAATTGGAAATGCAATTTCCAAAATGATTGAAAATCCTTAAGTTGATTAGAAATGAAATTTCTAGTAATGAGTCGAAGACTCCCAAATTTTTTATGATAATTGGAAATGCAATTTCCAAAATGATTGAAAATCCTTGAAATAACTAGAAGTGAAACTTCCAAGAAGAGAGAATTTGAAGCGAAGCTTTCAAAATAATTGTTGGTTAATTATCCCTATTTTGTTGTGTCAAAAATGGGATGTCTTTTGTTTTCGTTGATATTCACTGGCCAAGCCATGAACATCAACGAGGGGCTTCTGTAGACATCCATTTTTTACCATGAGTATGGTCATGAATGGTTGCCTATGATTAGAGGTGAAATAGGGTGTCAAAACCCTAAGTTGCCAGTTTTACCCTTTGTGGGTAATTAGATAGAGGTCATTATCACATGTAATTTTTTAGGTCAGATTGAGTCGGTTCTTTTTGCATTAGGTTTTTAGAGAGTCTAGGAACATCCCTGCAAAATTTCATGACATTCTGAGCCAGGCTTAATAGAAAATAAGGCCTTTTGTGACTGAAGGGCAGTTTTGTCTTTTGAATCACAAAAGCCCTGAATGACTGTAGATCTTGTCTCGAATGGTCTTAAGGCTTTGGCATAGATATTTAAAGTGTGTTTTGTAGCTAAGTTGATCAGTGGCAAGGTCAGTTGAGCCTTCTGGCTCATGATTGGCTCTTGAAGCTCGAAAGGCCCTTTCAAAGCCCATATTAGGGTTTCAACCGAAAGCGACCGAGATTCGGTATTTTATCAAACCAAAGCCTTCAAAGGCTTCAAAACACTTTCCTAAAATATTTTAAAACTTGTTTCAAGAAGAAGAAATGATTTCGAAAGCAATCGGTTAGCAAATTTCAAAACCCTAATTTGAGCCCGGCAGGCTCTAAACAGCTAATCAGTCGACTGTTTCCTAAACCTTTGACCTTGGTCAATGCATTTTCACTTCAAACACTTCTTAAAATATGGAGAATCGAATCACGATCGTTTCGACGCTTGAATCGTCAAATTTGGACTTAAAACAGGCCCAACGAGCCTGCACGTAGTGTAGAATAATGAAATCCACTCTATCTCACATCGGAAAAATGAAAAGCTTGCTATAGCATTGTGAACCTATAAATAGAGGGCCCTGAAATTAATTTCAACACACATAATAAGCTTTAGAGAATTAGTTTAGAGAGTAGAGGCTTGAGCAATTGCACAAGCTTCCCCGATAGCACTCTAGCTTAAGTTTTAAAGTTTTTGAGGTCCTTAGAGTCCTTGAGAAGGCTTGGAGCTTGAGGAGAAGGCTCGAAGCAAGGAGGCAGAGAAAGAGGTTAGTTTTCTTTTTTCTTTTTTTTTCTTTTATAGTTTTCTTTTTATTAGTATGCATAGGATTTAGTTTATTAGTATGCATGATAGGTTAGGGATTAGTTTATTAAAATAGTTTTTTTTTTTTTTTTTATAGTTTTATATTGTTAATATTAGGTTTTTAATTATGTCTTGTTTGAATGATATGATTTGTGTTCGAGGGAGCATGCAAAGGTAAGTCCCTTCCCCTTGTGATGAAATTGATTGTTTTCAAGTATGATTATTTTGATATATCATATTAGGTTGCATATTAGGCAATTTTCACTTCTTTTATTCTTTTATTTTATGGGTTTTAAACCCACTTTTTGATTACTTATAAATCTGTCCATGGATTTAAAATAACTTAAAAGTGTATTAAAACTCACTTTTTAGGCCAAAATCAACATAGAAACATGCCTAGGTTCACATAAAATAATTAGATTGCATTTAGGACACTTTCATGCATTATTTATACTTTTGATGATATTTTTTTTTTCCAGAAATTCCAGCATGCATATTTTAATGTTTTAGGTATTTAGACTAACCTAGGATTAGCTAGAAACCCTAGAATTAGGGGGATCACTTGATCCCACTTAAGACTATCCTTTGTTGTAAGAATTTTTATAGTAATAGAGTTCTACTTGGTTTAGGATTCTACTTCGAGAACAACTCTAAAATTTTGAAAGTATTTAAAACGGAATGAAATTCCATCTTTTATGCAAAGAAAAGTGTTTTGATTAAATCCAAACTCTCGAAGCTAGAGTTCTACTTGGTTTAGGATTCTACTTCGAGAAGAGTCCTAAAATTTTGAAAGTATTTAAAACGGAATGAAATTCCATCTCTTATACAAAGAAAAGTGTTTTGATCAAATCCAAACTCTCGAAGTTAGAGTCCTAGATAAGATAGAATTCTTTTGGCTATATGGTTCATTACAATAGGAGAGTCCTAAGGTAATCGAACTACGTGGACTTTGATCTTTGTCAAGCAATTGATAAGGTACGTAGGCAGTCAATAGGGCGCAAGTCCAATCTTAGGTTGACTTCTAGTCTCCTAAGACCATTAGGATTGTGTATACTTTCATACTATATATTATATATCATATTTTGTGATTGATTAGATAACTAGGATTGTTTTGAAAAGATTTTGATAAAGCCCAAACTTAATTAGGAGACCTTTAATTAGGGCGAGGTGGGTGCCTACAAGGAGATCCTTGGAACCTTCCCACTTCGTAACCTAGCCCCCGGATCCAACTTTGATTCAAAGACCATGCTTTTCCAAAATATGGGGTCAATGTTTTATTGAAAATAAAACTCTTTTTGTGGTTTCCTTGTTCCCTAAAAATAAGGTGGCGACTCCTAGTTTTTTACAAACTCTCATCCTTTTTTCAAAAAACCCTATCTTGAGTGGATAATAGAGAAGGATAAACGTGGATAATAGAGAAGGATAAATCGAGACGGATAAACATCATCCACAATCCACTCAAGATAAACATCACCCCCAAGAGTGAATGAGAGGGCCTCCCGATCCAGGTTGGCTGGTTCACACATTGATCAAATTGAAGTCCCTCTATAAATAGAGAGCCTTGAAATCAATTTTAACACAACACACAAGGCATTTAAAGAGCCAAATTGGAAGAGTAAAGCCTCAAGGCATTACACCAACCCCCTTAGCAACTTTAGCAACATTTTTAAAGTCTTTGAAGTCTTTGAAGAAGCTAGGAGCGAAGGAAAAGAAGGCAAAAAGGTTAGTACAATTAATCATTGCGTTTATTACATAAGAGTTTGCATATTTCTTCTTCTTCTTCTTCTTTTATGTCCATACCATGATAGGGATGGATACATAAGTTGGGTATTCAAAGGTTAGGAGTAAAGGTTAGTTGCATATAGGTTAGCATATAATTTTCTGCATTTATGAGTTTTATAAAATCAAGTCTAGTTTGTTTGTTTTGAGTATGCTAAATTAGTATAGGATAATAGGAACATGTTTAGGTTTTATTATATCATTTATTTTTATATTTAATGCTTGAAATATCATATGAATTGTGGTCGAGGGAACGAGCTAAGGTAAATCCCTTCCCTTATGTTAAAATTGGTGTTTTTAAGTATGATGCATAATTATTTTGGTATATCACATTAGGTTGCATATTAGGACATTTACACCTTTTTTATTCATTATTTTTTTTGGGTTTTAAATCTACTTTTTGATTACATTTAAATCTGTCCAAGGTTTAAAGTAACCTTAAAGTGAATTAAAAATCATCTTTTAGGGTCAAAATTAACTTAGAAACATGCCTAGGTTCACATAGATAACTTAGATTGCATTTAGGACATTTTTCATGCATTGTTTACATTATTTATTGCATTTTTTATGTATTTTCCAGAAATTCCAGCATGTATGATTTTAGCATTTTAAGTATTTAGACTAACCTAGAACTAGTTAGAGACTCTAGGATTAGGGGGGTTACTTGACTCCACTTAGGACTCTTCTTTGTTATAAGAATTACAATAAGAATAGAGTTCTATTTTACTTAGGAATCTACTTCGAGAAGGATTCTAAAAAGTGATTTTGAAAGAATTCAAAGTGGAATGAAATTCCATCCTTCATGAAAAAGTGTTTTGATCAAATTCAAACTCTCGAAGTTAGAGTCCTAGATAAGATAGAATTCTTTCGATTATGTGGTTCATTACAATAGGAGAGTCCTATGTAATCGAACTACGTGGACTTTGATTCTTATTAAGAAATTGGTAAGGTACGTAGGCAGTCAATAGGGCACAAGTCCAATCTTAGGTTGACCGTGTGTCTCCTAAGGTCTTTAGGTTTTGTTTACTTTTTATTAGCTATTATTATTATTATATATTATTATTCATAATTTGTGGTTGATTAGATAAATAACATTGTTATAATAAGATTTTGATAAAGCCCAAACTTAATTAGGAGACCTTTAATTAGGGTGAGGTGGGTGCCTACAAGGAGTTCCTTGGAACCTTCCCACTTCATAACCTAGCCCCCGAATCCAACTTTGATTCAAAGACCATGCTTTTCCACAATATGGGGTCATTGTTTTATTGAAAATAAAACTCTTTTTTATGGTTTCCTTATTCCTTAAAAATAAGGTGGCGACTCCAAGTTTTTCTCAAACTTTTATCCTTTTTCAAAAACCCAATCTTGAGTGGATAATAGAGAAGGATAAATTTTGGATAATAGAGAAGGATAAATCGAAAGTGAATGGCCTTTTATCCACAATCCACAATGATTCAAAAGTGAATGGCCTCCAAATCCCTTAGGTCGCTGGTTCATAGTAACCAAATACTAATCTGCCCTAACATTTCAAAAAAGATGAGATAATGCATATATGTGCTATTGAAAAAGATAATGCATATTGCTAGCAAGACAAGAGAGAGAGGAAAAAAAAAAGAGAGAGAGACTTTGCATGCTTAAAAAATTCTAAATTGAATCAAATTTCAGCCACATAATTTGCTATATAAATGAATACAATGAGAAGTTTAGTATGGTTTAAAAAAAATAAAAATTGAGGATTTCTAATCACTTGTCAGAGGCGTCTCCATTTCAATTCCCTCATCTAAGTGTAGCAATGGCTTCATCTCCGTTTCAATTCTCTCTCATAACAATGGAAAGGCTGCTGGAGAGGCGACTGCTGGAGAGGCTGCTGCTGGAGAGGCTGATGGATCTACAATAGAGAGGAGACTTCACATGTGAGAAGCTTAGTATGAAAAACTATTGGTGGTTTTTTAAAAAAAAAAATTATGGATTTCTAATTACCTGCCACAGGTATCTCCGGTTCAACACTATCTCTCATACAGGGGATATACTTATGATTCCAATCTTCATTGTAGGCCTTATACTCCTCTTTTCTTCCCTAATCCTTTCCTTTGGGCCCACTACGTAGCTGTAAATTAAGGGTCACAAGCGGTCGACAAGCACGGGCATCCATCAATCTAATACCGAATTGTTTGGGAGCCAAATCCGGTCAATGGTGCACCACTTTTTCAAAGCATATTAAATGCGTCCGCGATAAGAAGACCCTTATATTTTCAGCACAATAATTGGGCAAAAAACCATCAGTGAAACGCTTGTAAGGGTTCCAAATAATCTACAAAAGGAGACTTATATTAGTCAGTTATTCTTTAAATAATTTTTTTTAATGGAATAAAAGAACACTTACAAAATTCGGCCCAATTTCCCCATTTTCCTCAGGTTCCTTATATTCCTGCACCATATTCAAAGAAACATTATTTGATTATTCTTCAATTTTTTTTTTATTTTTAATTTTTTGGATAAAGAAATGGAACAAAAGAAGACTTACTGCATTTTCCCCCTGCACCGTATTCAAAATCTGAAGAAACCTGTCTTCACCGTATTTGGGGTAATGGTCTTTCAGAACAGTGAAGACATAGACGAACCAACCACCAATCAAAGGGAATTCATTTGACCATATCTCCTTTAAATCATTTGGATAACCAGAAAAATATAGCCTTTTCAAGGCTGGCAAATGCATCATGTCAAAAATCTGTTATACATTTAATAAACATGGTGAGCATAAATCTATAAAAAAAAAATTTTAAAAAATATAAATAAGTAAAATAGAACATGAATTAATGCTTACCATTAAAGAATAACTATGGCCCATCAAATTTGAAGAGCTCTCCAACCCAACATGAAGGTGGGCCAACAATGCTGCCCCCCCCCCCTGCATGATGTAGAGAAGAAGTCTACTCGTATCCCAATGAACTACGAACCTAGTTCCACTGGACCTAGAGAAGGGTTGTTTATTTTCTCAAGGCTAAGTCGTTCAATAGGAAAAGTAGATATCGTTTTATTATCGCATAAAGATCGACAAGCAATGCATTCTTATCTCCTCTTCAATTGCCCTGAAGTTGCCCCTTTTCTAGAGTAAGTAACCATCCCAACTTGTTAATTTGAATTGGTGACGCATCTTCTACTATAACAATATGTTAGTATATGTGGTTTTGAGTATACTTTGGTATGTAGAGAACATTATGAACTAATTGAGGCTCAAAGTCCTAATGAAGGAGAAATGATCATTAAGCGAAGGCACAAAACAGAGTTCCCAAATTGGTTCAAGGAGAAAGTAAGTAATATTATATATGCACTTCATATAGTTCTATTTCTATAACATACCCAAATTGGACTGATATAATTTGTACATTTTAATCATCTAACTTAATTGTAAACCGCTTAAATAGGTTCATCGTGCATATATCGAAGGTGGTGATGCTATCCGTTGTGACATATATTGGTTAGCCAGGGGACCTATGCATACCGTAAAAAAGTATAAGAGGTTTGTCGTAAATGGGTTTAGATTTTGCACCTTAGATTTTGCATACCGTAAAAAACTGCAAATAATGATGATTGCATGTACTACGGCCTCCTAACTGATATTATTGAAGTTGAATATCATGAATCCAGGAAGGTCGTACTGTTCAAATGTATTTGGGTGCATGACAATGGGAGTGCCGTAAAGAAAGATAAATTTGGAATCACAATTGTCAACTCTAAGCGGTTTGTAGCTACCGATGAACCTTACAATATTGCTACTTAAGCTTTGCAAGTATTTTACGTTGATGACCCAGTAGCAAAAGATTGGAAGGTTGCTATTAAAATATTGCCTAGGGATTACTTCAACTTGACTGGCGAGGAAGGTCTATCGATGATGTGAATATGCATATTCATCGAATATGCTTTTTGTTACTTATGTGATATCTTTTTTTGGCATTGTTGTGAATTTATATAATTTAAAATCCATCAGACCGTACTGGCATTTGTCCGCATATTATGAGTCTTCTTACAGGTACATTTAAAAAAAAAATTGAAAAGTGTTACTGTCATATTTAAACTATGAAACAAATGTTTGTACTGCTTTTACTGAAATTTTATAATAAACTTTCACCTATGAAATGCAAAGAAAGAGAAAAAGAGTGAAGAAAAAGAGTGAAGAAAATGTATTGATTGCTTCACAAATTATTGAGAGTTAGAACTGGGCTTAGGAAGAAAAAAGGATCTGAACACAGATGCTGCAACCTTCTTGTTTCAGTTCATGCCAAGTAATTGCTTTTAAAGAATCAGTTTTGATGATATTTTGTTAATTTCCATATCAAGTTCAGATCTATAATAGAGCTTTTGCTCTCTGTTCTTGCTGTATTTGGCATTTTCCAACCTTAATCTTCAATATAAGTTCAATTTCTCTTTTGTTTTTGGTTATTTGAGGATTGGTTGACACAATTTGGTATAAGAACTTCAGTTTCTGACCCATTTTTTCCAATGACTTGATCATTTGAACGGGCAAATGTGAGCTTAGTGAATCTCTAGTTTGTTACAAGTTAGTTACAGCATAATTACAGCATATATAAATAAATTGTTACCTGTCATATGCTCGAAATTGGGAAGGGCTACATCCCCAACATGACCATGTGATGGTAAAGAGTGTGCCCAACTAGAATAATCTACGAAAGCCAATAAATCAAAGTTAAAATTAATTAGACAACCCAATTAAGAGCTACAGAAAAAGTACTAAAAGAATTGGTTCCTGGCATGTGCTCTGAATTGGGAGGGGCTGTATCCCCAACAGCATCAATAATAAGGTACTCTGCCCTATTATTCCAATTGTCATTATACGTTTTGTATTTTTTATGTACCTTCCAGTCTACCTCATGCCCGGCCCTTTGTTTATTTTTTCACACGGGGGCACTTATTCTGCTTTTCCATAGTCTGAAGGCCAAATTGCTTTCGACATAATTCTGGGTGATGAGCAGCAACCTTCTCAAAGCAAATTAGGATTGTAATAGACAACCCCATTCGCTCTTGCCCGGCTAAATATGGGGGAAGGAAACTTTCAGGCAACCTTTTGTATGGCTGCCAAACGATCTACAATAAGAAATACAACAAAAGTAAGCAAATGGTTTAATGTTTTTAGAAGGTTTCTACTTGCTATGAATAATAATAATTTCCAGCAGCTTTTGAAGTTTTATATCGGTTGTGTGATGCAATCAAACCTTAGGTGTGAGGCCTAAGGGACCTTGGGTAAGAAGCCTAAGGATTCTAGGCGTGAGGCCTAGATTATCTTCTTCTTCTCTTTAATCTTCTGTATTGCTTTAAAATCCACCATAATCAATTGTTTCTAATAATCCCAACCCCCTAAAATAGCAACTTCCAGCCCTAAAATAGCCACTGTCCAGAACCTCCAGCAACTGTTGTCTGCAATTCCAGCAACCCTTTTACCTTAAACCCTAGCCTATTTTAACCCTAATCAAAGCCTTTACGCTCAATCCCTGGACATCTCCTCCTAATGGAAAGGACAATTTGGAAAAAATAAAAAAGTTCACATAAAACAAAAACAGAAAGGAACCAATTTCAAAAGAAAACTTACATCATTCTCCTCGTTCAGCCCTCTCAAAATATCAGAAAAAAATTGCTGATCTTTGTGACAGAAATTATCTTGGGAGGCCTTTGAAAGAAGGTCTACCCACTCCTTCATCAAAGGAAAATTCTGAGGAAGATCATTGTTGTGCTCCTTAAGAATTTTTCCAGTGATCGCCAATGCAACCTTAGGGATATGCTCTAATGCAAAGATCTGAAAAAAAAATACCAAAAAAAATAATAATCAAATATAAAGACATAAATCAAATAATTAGCACAAGAAAAAATAATGCTTACCATGAGGGTATAAGTGCTCCCCGCCAAACATTTTAAGCACTTACTTTTACAATTGCTCAAGCTCAAATGTAGGTGAGCTAATAAAGCAGCACCCCATGCATAATCTTTTATTTTACTAATATCATCCGATAATTGGAGAAAAATAATGGGTACTAGTACCCCGGATTTACTAGGACATACTACCGAACCTATTACATACAAAATGTATGCCCATACATAAAATAAAAAATTTGGATCATTCTCATTCAATTCTGGTTTGGGATCTCCAAATTCTTTTCGAAGTTTGACAAGGCTAAAAGAACCACCTTTTTTAAGAGAATCCCTAGTGCCTATGTATTTTTCACATATGGGGCCATAACAGCTAGGACCACCATCATAATCTGAAACTGCTTTGCCATCTACAGGCAAACCAGTGATGTATCAGACATCCTCTTATCCAAATAAAAACTTATGCCCCCCCAAATTCGAAGGTTTGATCTTCTATGCTATAACAATCAACGAGTGCTGATAGAAGGGGAATAATGTGCTTCACAGAGTATCCTAGCCGTGAAAGTTTAACAAAACCACCAAAACTGTATGTTCAATTACTGCTTTTTCAATACTCTCGTTAAAATGCCAACTCTGCAAGTTGTTAAAATGATCCTTGCATTCGTCCTGCAAGATGAAAAAAAATAAGCAAAAAACAAGTAACTATGAAAAGCATGAATTTAAAAAAGAAGACAAGCCTGCTAAACTTACAATCTCTATCTTGAAGCAAGTCCTGCAAAGAGAAAGAATGAGAAAAGTTAACAGATAATTGCTTAAAGTAATAGCAGGACATGTTTATGGGGGTAAGTAAACCTAGTGTTCATACCTCAATTATTACAACTTGTTCTTATGACAGTATGATATTTGGAGCTAACTAATAATTTTTTTTATTTAATACCAAGAGAAAATCAGACAAATGGTTAAGTTTTAAAACTATAGTATTTAGTTGATTTCCAAAAAATTATCTTCAAATCACTGATTAGTATAGATGCAGTACTAGCATACGCATTAGAGTATTGTGTAGAAGTACACCCCCCACGTAATCATTTAATAGATCAAGAAGTTTTAGTCTTCCGTATGTGTTCAGGATATCAAATGGATATTCATTCGGTAACGAATTAATATTGTTTGGATGAAAATAACGTGCACTTTCTCTTGTTAAATAGTTAATATTGTCTACAAAATCCGCTATTGATCTATAAAACAGTAAATAATTGTCACAAATAATTGTCACGGGAAGATTTGGGGAGAAGAATAG
>JAESVK010001108.1:1119011-1140786 GCA_017140935.1 Hamamelis virginiana
TGAAGACAGTTTTTAGCTGTCTTCTAATCCTTTTTTTGTGGTAGTGACAATGGGAAGGTACCTCTGATGCTTTTAATAAAAATCCTCCTTGATTTTTGTTTTAAAACCGCCAGTTGTTGCACCTAGATCAGTGCTGTCTTGGTAGATCTTTACACCAACTCTGAGCCTCTAATCTGACTATGAAGTTGCCACAAAATAAATATATGCATGTAGAAATTAAAAGATGTTATTTACAAATAAAATACGCAATCAAATTCACTTTTGCATATATAATATTTTATACCGCTACTACAGCAATTTGTTAACAATACGTACAACACCATGTCATCTGTTGCAGCTACATTAGTTTCCTCCTCTTATATATACAATTCGTCTCACTATCATTACTACCTAAAAGTGCTAACTATTGACCAATATGGGCTGCAGCCAAAGATATAGACTTGTACACTTAAAAAGAACATTGGTAAAAGTATAGAATTCGTTTATTTTGAGTTTCTACACATAAGAACCCTTATTTTTTACGATACTTTCACTTTTAATCCTTCTAAAGAAACCAAAGTCTAAATCTTTTGCTGCAGTACCATATTGATAAGAATTTGGCCCTTTACAATAATAGTGATGCTAGATTCATATAAAATGAACATTAATAAGCCAATATAGAATCTAATTCTTCTTGCCCACATTCATCTTTTCTTTTTTCACAAACTCTGCTGGATTTGATCTCTCAACTTAAGTGCTTATGGAGGGAATTGTAATACGTCTGCTCAAAGAACAAGGAGACTTTATTTACTTCATTGGTTGCGATTTACATAACATTAATCTTATTCTTATATTATCCTTTTAACTTATAGGTTCAATTTATTTAATCCTATCTACTTACTTTACAAATCATTGTGGCTATATAAGCTGTAAAAGATTCTATAGATTAGCACTCATGCGCCATCAATATATGGAAATTAATCTGCAGAGAGCTAAGTGTTTTAGCATTCCAATGTGGGGCACTTTTAGACATTTTATTGAGTCATGTGCAATCAAAGAAAACTTACATGCAGTTTACCTTTTTGCTCTTAAATGTACATGTGTTACTGACTTATGTCAAGCTGATTGCTTAAGTAGAGCTCCTCAAGCTAATTGGTATCAAACTTGCTGTTGCACTGATTGATCCATTGTCAATGAGTCTATCGAATTTGATCGCTTACTTAAAGCTATCTGCCATTTTTCATTAACAAACAGAAGATGTTGTGTGCTCTTTTGATTTGTACTTTGTGTTTGCTCTAAAATACTTATTTTGGCATCAAGTACATTAAACTATTCATAATTAAAATTATATCTTCGATTTTATTAAATCTTCCTTTACTTGCTTACTAGCTTTTCTTGATTTATGGTTTTATTATTTCTTCAGAATGAAGTGTGAAGAGCCACCACGACACTTAATTGATTCAAAAAGTGTTTCTTACTAGCTTCTTCAATTGGATAAAGCTTGCAGCAACAGAGAACATGATTAGAGGGTTATGCTCCTCAACCCTTCTCACTGTACACCTCATCAAAGGCAGAAACAAGAAAAAGAGCTGCAGGCAGGAAGATAAAACAAAAGGAGATAAAAAGAGAGAGAGAGAGAGAGAGAGAGTCTGTTTGTGCATTAATTTATCCAATGAATTGTTGAAAGGTCTCTTCCCACTTTATTTCTATCTTTCTTTCACTCTAATCTAATCTCTGCTTGGGGTTTTTCTTTTTCCCATTCTTTTCTTCAATGAGCAGGGACAAAAAAAAGTCACGCATAAAAAAAAAGAAAAAAAAAATGATTCTTCTCTCTGAGACTCTGCTCTGCGAATTTGATCCCTTACTTAGAGCTATCTACCATTTTTCATTAACAAACAAAATATGTTATTTGTGTTTGCTCAAAAATACTTATTTTGCATCAATTAGAGTTTGGGGTGATCAAAAGTAAGCTTAGACAGATCTCACACTACTCTCACTTTTTTAATCATTCTCCCTCCACTTGTTCTCTGTTTTTTTGAGCATTCTATTATTCTGCTTTGGAATTCATAACTTGAGCCTTTTTTAATTTAAAATTCGTTTGCATGCCTTATTGTTCTGATCTCATTCTTCCTATAAGTTCTCCAATTACTGAGCGCCTGAAACTGAATTACTGAAATACTGTTCTTCCATGTTGATGTTTTGGTGTCCTATAATTATAGAGGGAATGAATTGTGAAATTAGGAACAAGACAATATATTTCATTGATGAAATTACAGGATAAATATTAAGTTCCTTGGTAGTCAAATGGGTTTGGTTCCATGTAGTCTGATGTGTCACTTTCTTATTGAGTTGCAATCACAAAAGTCTAACAAAGCATGTTGACTCTTCAACCCGCTTCAGTCCAATCGGATTGTAAACATTGATTATCATTTTTATAAAAATGAGATAAAAATGAGGACATGAGGGCAAATGGAACCCTTATTCCAAAACTGATAATCAAACTTTGTAAATGTTTGATTTTATGATTTGATTATCATCTATGCTTCAGTCCAATCATAAAAGCACAATTGGGTTATCATTTACATAGTTTGATTGCAGATGAACTTTTATGCATAGCCATGAGGGCAAACTCTGATCCAAAATTCTATAATTTTCTATTGAGGATAGGCAATGGGACTGAACCTTATATCGAAAACGATTTGATCAAAATTCCTTCTCCTCTTTTGTTACCTTATGCTGAAAATGATGATATGTCCTTGCAATGAAATTATCTTATTCGATAAGAAACTCCATGTTTTTAAATCTTACCATATATCAAGGGCAACAGTGAAATCCTGTGCAACAAAGTATCAAATTGTGACACACCCATTCGAATGGGTCATCCATGGTAAGACCATTGTGGAGGAATATGATGATAAGGACAAAGAGCTTGAATGATCAGCTCCTCTTATTCACTTTGCACCTTATGCAGCCTTCCCTGTTTATCTAAACTCATCGAGTCGTCATTTATTTTCTACTTGAAAAACGATCTTAACATATATTTTCTATTAATGCATTGCTTACATATTAAAGCCTATTATGCTTGCATTCTGGGATAGTCATGTTGAAAATGAATGTGTACGTACGCAGGGGCGAAGCCAGGAATTCAGTTCAAGGAAGGCGAACTTTGGCTTCGTTTGAACTATCTTTGCTTAAAATCACTTTTACAACTCAAAATTCTACTTAATTCATAGAGATAAGTGATAATCACATTTAGATGACTTGAGAGAATTTAGACATAATTCTAAAGAAATATGCAAAAAAATAGTTTTCCAAAAATGATATTAGGTAAAGCTAGTACAAATGTGGCATTTAATTGGTTGTTAGTACCTTATTCCAATTTTTTTTATAGTATTAGTTTGAGGTAGAAAAAATTCCAAAAATTTATAATTCATTGATTAATGATAAATCACAGAGCTTCTATCACGAATAGTACCTTACGCAAAATCACAGTGACTTCTATATATAGGGCCAAATTGCGTAAGGTGACTTCTATAGGGCCAAATGCAAACCATATTTTGAAAAACTGATTATTGGATTAGATGATATGCTAATGAACTTCATGTTCCCTAAATATCACAGTGATCCAATCGCCAGTTCCTAAAAAATGTCACAACGAAAAATTGTGACTTTTTTTTTCTTTAAAATGTCAGCAGTTTTTCACAGATAGTTTTTTCATAAACTGACCGTTAGATCACTATGATTTTTGGTGAACATAAAATTCATAAGCAGTTCATCTAATCCAACAATCAATTTTTCAAAATATGATTTACATTTGCTCCTATAGAGGTCACCTTATACAAAGTTGAGTAAGGCACACCTTATAATAGAAGCCGACGAATCATAATTCAATTCAATACATGGACAACTATCTTCTATTTTGAAAGCATTGGGTGCGATTAGAGCTTTTATAGAGGGAAAAAAAAAAGAGCGAGGGATTGGAAGGTAAAATGAAAGGGTTGAAAATATTTAAGGGGAGGCAAAATCAAAATTTTACAAATTTATAGGGTATATATTAGAAGAAAAAAAATTGAGGGGGGGCAATTGCCCCCCCCCCCCCCCCATCTCCACATAGCTTCGCCACTGTACGTACGTACTCTGAGCCAGCACAGAATCCTGTTGTCATTCCCTATAATGGTAAAAAATGAGAAAATTCTTTACCATTCCACTCTTTTATATACATGCCTTATCAATTTCCTTTCTCCGAATAATCCACAACCATATTTTCTGTTTATTATGTTTGGATGTTTCAGCTGTAGCAACATGTGAAGCAGAGGGAGAGCAGAGAAGAGAGGCGTTGAAAAAGACAGCCCTGCAGTGGATCTTTCCCAGCTGATCTAGAAAAAGAAACTGATCCTGATGAAATTCTGGCCCATAGTTCTCACCTTGAAACTATAGGGAGCAATGTTTTATAATAAGATTATGCTACGTCACCCATACACATGCCAAATGAAACGGTGTGAGTGGGTTCTATGATTTTTCAAATTATGTGAGTCTTTTATTTGGATAGCGTGGGATATAGTAGATTTTTCAACACTCCTCATGTCATGTTAAGTTTCCAACTTAAAAGTCTAAACTTCTAGGTGAAGGACCCAAACCTGTAAATGAAAATGACGAGTGATATTCGCACACCCCCCCAAAAGCTTCACGAGCTCCTCTATCGATTTATATTTTTATAATGACAAACATAACTTCAATTCATTCTATATTATGTCAAAATAACCCTTAATTACCAAAAACCTCAATTTAAATTAATTTTATGTAAATATGACTAAAATATATATATATTTATCATCACAACCCAAACCTACATATTATATTTGTAAAGATTTTGTTGAATATGCGTATATTGGACCCACATTGGAGTTTTGAGAATGAAAGGTAGGAGTATCTCCAATGCATTCATGCCATTTGATGTACCAAAATCAAAATTTGGCACCCCAAATGTCATCAATGCCAAATTTTGGCACTTATGTACTCCAACGCATTAATGGTATATTTTGGCATTCTCACCTTTTTTAAAAGAAAGTATGATATGGCACAAATGGTAAGTGCCCTATTACTGAAATTTGGCACTTCAAATGGCACCGCATTGGAATAAGTTATTTGAGTGCCAATGCCAAATTTTGGCAATGACAACTCATAAAGCACATCCATTGGAGATGCTATAAAATAGAATGAGTGGTAAAGATTTGGGATGATGATAAATATTTTTTTTCTAGTCAGCTTTACACAATTAATTTAAATGGATGTTTTTGGCTTTTGAGAGCTATTTTGACATAATGTAGAGTGAATTGAGACTATTTTTATCATATTTTTGATAAAAATGTAAGTACAAATAGAAACGTGGCTGGCTTTTGAAGGAGTGCGAATATCACTTGGTATAGAAATATGTCAGCCACTATATTTAGGCAATATGGGACTTCAACATATTCCTAATATTATAAAATAAGGTAAATCAATCCTAGGTGAAAAAATAAAATTAAAAAAAAAAAGTGTTAAGAACATCATATAATACAATAAAAAAAAATAAAAACTTAATAATATATAATATGCAAATAAGGACTCTTGAAGCCGATAACGAAAATCCAACCCTCCATGCAACTCCCACTGTAGAAGAATGAAATCTATTATGTCCTACATCGCCTAAATGAAAGGCTTACTATAACTTCATATACCTGTATTGGGCCTCCACCAACAGCTTAGGCTTTTAGGTTGAAAACTTAACACCCACCAACTGGAGCAAGTGACTAAAACTATACCTCGTTTGTTCACCAAAGCATGTACTCTGTTTTAAGAATGTACTCAACAGCCATTTTCTATAGCGGTACACAAAACATAATCCATTCAACAAAATTATATCTTTGCTTGAATTTTGATTGCCACATATTATCTTCATCCTTATCCATAGAATCCAAATGAAGCAATAATTTCATTGCCATGTTGGGCTAGGCTAATCCAATTCAAAAGTGATCGTATATTTAAAAACTATTAAGATCAGTTTAGATTAGTTTAGGAACTCAAAATGTTACTTGATCTAAATAGACAATATGAAACCTCTATACCACTGGAGTGATGGAATGATTAGTCAAAGTTGACTCCCTAACTTCTGTCATAATCACTTTTAATATAAAATTTCGATACATGAAGAAAGAATTATCGATCGAGAGGTGGTTAATCCAAATGAAACGTATTTACATGTGAAATCTGGACCTACCAAAATCACATGTGAAAAATGGCTTCATATTTACAAATATGAGAGACAAGATATTGTAAGCAGTAGTGGAAATGAAAAACAAAATAAACAGTCTCCTTTCAAATCATAGAAACAGTAATAAGACTATTAATGTGACATAAAGTGAAAGAAATTGATTAGAAATGGAAACAACCGCATGGTCCACAAGCGTTCACGTTGGACAAAAATGGTAAAAGCAACCTCTGTTTCTCCTTTAGGAAATAATTCGATCTCTGATATGAAGAATTGGAAAATTATGAAAAGAAAAAAATAATTAATTGATTGAATGATTGAAATATTTGTTGTTATATTGCAAATAAAACCTTTGAAACAACATCAATTCAAATCTTTTAGCAATGACAATCTTTGGTGTCAAATTTGACACCTCAAATGTTGCCATTTATGCCAAATCATACTTTTTTCATTGAAAAGGTTGGAAATGCCAAAATATAGTATTAATGCATCGGAGCACATAGGGATTAGGGACCACAATTTGGCATCGATACCATTTTGTACTATTTGGGGTGGCAAATTTTGACTTTGACACATCGAATAGTATGAATGCATTGGAAATGCTCTAAGAGAAGCTAAAACCTGTTTAACAGTTTTTTCTTTTTCAAATGATGTCACAAGGAATAAAAAATGATATATTTAGTCAGCATATGCTTATATAACCCATAAATTCAACGATCAGTTGAATTTATGTAATCATGAACAATGACTTTTGGCATACATGGCATGTATAAATATAGTATCTAATCCAACGATTAGTTTTTCAAAATATTTATTCCACATCAATTAATTAGCGTCATGCTCTACTCATTTTCCTTCTCTTTAGTACATCTTAATCCAACTTCCTTCTCATTCTCCTTCTTCATTCTTATTCACCATTCCATACAAACCCACATTCTCTATCAAACATACATTGTTTAGATTCAAGGATTTAAACATTGTTTGTTCTCTTTACAATACTAGGAAGACAAAATAGAACTTAATAAAGCTAGTAGTAGTGATTATGTATGTGTTTTGAAGAATTCACGTACGGTGTTAGTTTTTTTTTTTTTAATAGAAAATATGGTATTGTTAGGTTACACAGTACCTAACAAACTGTGTTTGTCATGTAGAAGACATCTTAACAATTTGGGATTGTAGGTTGGAAGCAGCCTAACAATCCCAAATTGTTAATTTGCTTCCAACTTTATAAACATAAACTATTAGGTTGCAATCAACCCAACAAAATTAGTTTATCATGCTAAAGCAAACCTAACAAAACAAAAAGAACGTTTATGTATGTATTAGGTTGGACGCGGCCTAACACATACATAGACGTTTTTATTTATTTTGTTGGGTTGGTTTCAACCTAACAGATTATGTGTTTAAGGTTGGAAGCAACCTAACAAAACCTAACAATCCCAAATTGTTAAGTAATGTGTAACCTAGTAATACGAGATTTTCCAAAAAAAAAAAAAACACCTAACACCATGAATGCTTTAAAACACTTCCCTAATATTCATTATTCCTAGCTTCGTTGAGCTCCATTTTATCTTCTTATGATTGTAAAGAGAACAAACAATATTTAAATCTTTAAATCTAAATAATGTATACTTGATAAAGAATGTGGGTTTGTATGTGATGGTGAATGAGAATGAAGAAAGAGAGGGAAGAAGAAGGAGAAGCAAGAGAGAGAAATACAAGAGAGAGAAACGGGTTTGTGTTGATCTAGGGCTAGGGTATTCTTTGGGGTGGGCATAACAAACTCATTTGGTTTGTTTTGGGGTTGGGAATATATTGGAAAATTAATAGGATTTTTTTTATAAGATTTTAGGGTGTAGTTAGTATTGAGGTTGCCTTAGAGTTCATAGAGGTTGCAATAACCGAACCCAATTTAATTTCATACTAGAAGTAATTGTGACAAAAGTTTGCTAACCATCATATTATCCCACAAGTTGTCTATAGATTTATTTTCAGAAGATAAATAATCTATCTTGGTTCAAACTTTTTAATATTAATAAATAAGTATTTATGTATTTTCATGTGTTCAAATTTAAAACTATTTCTTGAAATTAAAATTGCGTGCCAATAGACTATAATATTATTGGCTATACTACGTACCTTGATTCAAACAGGTTTCTCCTTAAATCTTTGTGTGTCATGTCACACTACATTGAAGATAGGATGCAAATTATATAGTTATTAGAAAATTTTCAATGGCAAAAAAAAATTAATTGAAAAAGAAAAGGTATCATCATCAATCACATCATTTTGGCTGGGATACACTTTAGGGACAATTTTATATATTATATTATATATAGAGCAGTCCATCCTACGTGGCGCTCTCCCTGCTCTTCCCTCCTTCATTCTCTTCTCCCCTTAATTCACTCAAATTACTTCTTTCTAATTGGTTGATTTGATTTGATTTGATTTTATAAGAATCTCATATATTTTATCAGTATCTCATATATTTCCATATTTAAAAGAATCTCATATATTCCCATATTTAAAATATGAATCTTATAAATTCTTTAAAGCCACATGTACCATATAGTAAGAAGTTGCCAAATTTAAAATCAAAATTTACGTATTAGAATTTAGATTTTCAATTTTGAATTTAGGAAATGTAGGTTGCCATAATTTGAATTTATTAGGTTGCCATAATTTGAATTTAGGTTGCCATATAACTCTTTACCTCTTCTTCTTCATGCACGCAGCCCCTACCCTATCTCTCTCTCTCTCTCTCTCTCCACGCTCTCTCTCTACGCAGCCCCTCTCTCCACGCAGTCCCTCCTCTCTCTACGTCTCTCTCCTTATATGAATTTCTTACTGTTTTCTAAATTTTGGGAGTTTTTTTTTTTCACCAGGGTTCAAATGATACTTCAACTTATCATCCTCAGTATCGCAACCAAGGTACCTTTTTAGACTATATTCCTTAAATTCCTAAGGATCTACCTTGTCAAAGTTGTGTTTTGGCCATAGACAGCTTTCTTATTAAATTTGATGGAGTTGAAATGGATGATATTTACCAGTATTTTTCATTCTATTTTTTCCCCAATAAGCAAATTGCTTCAGAATAATTGCTAGGGTTCCACTGCTTAGATTAGCTACACTCTTGGATTCTACTGGCCTGGCATTCATAATTGGCCAGATTATAACTCCAGATTGGTTGCTTGAGATTCATGGATTACGCATCATGTACAATGTAGTTTTGTAAATTGATTTCCATGTTATTTGCATGTCATGAACACTTATGTTACACTTTTAATATAACTGGTGCAGCGTCTAAATGAAGATGGGTTTGTTAATGGTGTGGCAGTTCTGAATGATCTCTTTGCTCATTACATGGAGGCGTGGAAGTCATGGTACCTTGAAGTTTCTGAGAGGAAACAGATACATCAAATTATATGATGCACTTCTCTCTTCCCCTAACTCCAGGTAGCCAATTACACAAGTTCAATAACAAAAGTACAGATCGATTTCTTTTCTTTTCTTTTTTTTTCTTTTTTGTTTTTTTGTCTCAACATGAGATATACAGCTTTAGGTTGGATGTATTTTCTTGATGCACCAGCTGGAATAGTTATCACCCATTTTCTATATCATAAGCCCTTCTCATATCCTCATGCTTTTATTCATTTCCATGGTTAATGTAATGTTCCAATTTTTCAGTTAGGATTTGTTTTTACTTTTTTTGTTAACTTGAGAGTTGTGACAAACTCATGGTTTCTAGCTTTTGTAAAAGTTCAAACGTTATACTTTGCAAGAGTTTTAACTCCCCCATATTTTAGCAACGAATTGGATTCTAGAACAAACGTACTACTCCAATGAGTGGTTCAGATTATTAGTGTTAGCAAGGCAGAATTAGAAAAATACATTCTGCCCAATCACAAATTTGGACAACCAAATAGGCATTATGGACATGATTTCTTTTTCATTGTAACAATAGGATTGTGGATATATTTTACTCCCTATCACAAATTAACATTCTGTTTCAACCTCCTCCTCCTCCTAACTCCCCCCCTCTCTTGCGCAGCATTGGTAGGGACAAGCAATCCAAATTCACATTCTACTTCTCCTTCTCATCGAGTACATATATATTTGGATACATCTCTCTGAATGTGTTATATTTTTAAATCTTTGTTGAAGTCTTCCTAACATTTTTTTAATCTTTCTTTAATACCTTTTTGCCATAGAAGGTTTAAGATTTTCAAAGATCTTTGGATCCCGTTGCTATCACATTATTTTCCAAGAAAAAAGACAGTTTTTATATTCATCGGCTTTTTCTAATGTTACATGAATCTCCATATTAGATAAAGTGCCTGTTTGGGAACACAAGCACAAGCACATAAAAGCACGTTCAACCAGTATAAGCACGTTCAGGGGTTGTTTGGCAAAATTTGCAAAAGCAGATAAAAGCACGTTCGTTGCTTTTTTCTGCGATTCTGTGAAAGCACCCTCTGGGATGCTTCTAGTAGAACGCGCAAGCACGATTTTCCATCTTCCAGTCCTTCACCCACATCCGTCGGCTACACTGATTTGGCGAAGATTTGAAGCTTTTTTTTTTTTTGGCATCCGTGAAGATTGAAGATACCACTCTCTTCCTTCACAAATTAGAACAAAAATCTTCTTTAAATCCCACTGCTAAAATCACTCATCTCCACAAACCCTTTATAAACATGACCCAATCCTCGGTTCCTTTTTCATCTTCTGTGTTTTTGACTGTGAAGTGTAGGAAAGTGAAGAGATGATGATGACCCTTGAAGAAAGTGCAGCAAGACCCGTGTGTGATGTTCATGGTATTGATGAAGGTAAAGGGCTGAAGCTTGAAGGGAGGCAAGAGGCGCACCAGAGACGCAGAGATAGAAGACGAGAAATGGGTTTGATGATTTTGGTGCCTTACAATTGCTTTTGGTTTTTTTTTTTTTTTTTTTATGGTCAAATTTACATTTTTAACCTTCTAGGCTTTATCAGGCTTTAAGAATCATGGGTTTTTTTTAGTCATTATAGCCAATATTTAGGTTTTAAAAAACTGCCCCATTTCAAGTCTAACAGTTGATAAACCCATAAAGTTGAATTTTGTTGAATATTAATTTATTATATCAAGTTGAATTTTATTGCAATTGTCTTTAGTTTAATATTTGTATGAAACATATTTAAATTTTATAATTTAATTATGATTTTATTATAATTTTGTCCAATAGAATTTTAATTGCCAAACAAGCAAAAATAATAATAATAATAAAATAACATTTTTGCAAGTGTAATTGGGTCATTTCAGTATTATAAGTACCTTCAACAGTTGTTATCTAAACAGATAATTGACTTTTGCTTCTATAGCACAGCACTTTAAAATGCGGTATCCAAACATAATTGACTTCTGCTTCTGCAGCAATTGACTTCTGCTTCTACTTCTGATTCTGTTTCAACAGTACAAGCACAAGCATATCCAAACGAGCCCAAACATGCCAAAAGTGATGATATCATTTGAGAATGTTCCCTCAAGAATTAGCTGGCAAAAAGGGAAACGATCGAAAGAATTTAGAATTAATGTTAATTTCTAAATTTTTTCTAAGTAATTTTAAAATTAAAATTTATATTTAAAAAATTATATATGGTGACTAAAACATATTATCTAAGTATAGATAGATTTAAAGAGAAATTATAATTTTCTAAGTACTTTAAAATAACGTTAACCTTTGGCAATAGAATGAGTTCAGAGTTCAGAATTCAGTTGGAAAAATTGATCTTAAGAAGCGGTCCTTTGGCATTAGATGTACCTCAGCTATGACCCTTTTAAAATTGATCTTCAAAATACTGTATTTGATCTTCACATATTGTGATTGTATTTTTCAAGAGATAAAGTTTGCATTTTTAATAATACTTTTAATTAATAAATGCTTTGTATTAATGAGCCTTCCTTTTAAGAGAGATAATCCCCTCCTTTTAATGAGCCTTTGGTTACAAGGGACAAAAAAAATCTCTCTTGAATATTTTAAGATTGCCTTGGGTAAAAAATAAAATAAAAAATAATTTCCATGATGCTTTTGTGCATTGAAATCAGTTTCTTTGATTGACATGAACCCTAATTTCTACAAACTTTAGCTGTTTAGCTTAAAATTTTAATGAAATGGATTTACAAAAGGGCTCCTTTAATGCTCACTATTAGGGGAGAAGATACTTTTGATTTGTTGCTCAAGTGTATGAAGAATTGGCATTGAATTTGTTATTTTTAATCTCTTTTAAGTATGAGATTATTTTGAATGTTACAGTGGCTGAAGTTTCTCTTTGTGTGAGGTTTTCCTGGTGTGATATTCCTATAATATTTACCTGTTTATCCTGTTTGAACATGAGAACATTATTCAATATTATGGCCTAGATAAGGTATTTCTTTATGGCTTTTTATATGATGGTTTTCTATTCTACTATTCCAGATTTTTTTTTTAAAAAAAATCAATAAAAATAAGGAAGTAGTTAAAGTGAGAAGCGAGTTATCAATCTTGGGTTTGAACCTCATGTTAATTTATTAATTTATTTATTTTTATAGTGTGTATGGTTTTAAAAATAATTTTTTTTAATTGTTTGGGCTTGATCCTCTCTCTCACACATTGTGTGCACATATTGTTTGATTTGATCCTTTAATCGTAGCGTGACATCAAACAATAAATATTCATATACACACTGAAATAGGATTATTTGAGTATATTGATATGTGTAACCTTGGCCTTCTCTAATAGATTTGAAGTGATTGTCTTGGTTGGGGATGTAAATTGTATGGTGTGAGGATGTCGGGGCTGTGAACTGGAGTGTAGAGATAGATCAAAGTAGCCAAATTATCTTTAGTCTGTGCCTCAACCGATAATTGATCGAATGGAAAATTGATTTTTGAAGCACATTGTGTATTTCTATTGGAGTACAGAATAAAACATGCATTTGTATTTTATTTTGCTAACATTTGTTATGCTGAATTCAGGAGTAGATGCATGGTTGAGGCATGACACAAGCTTGTGTCAACATTCCTTCTAGGCATGACACAATGAATGATTGCACAAATTCTGGTTCTTTGTCACACTTTGGTCATTTCCATATCTTTAACCGTTTTTGTCTATTGTTGCTTTTGAATGCTTCAGTGCAAACATGGCTCTGAAGCATGTCCATGCTATATTGGTTTAATTGATTTATTTATTGTGTAATTGATGCCACAATGTTTGATATATACTACAGAGTACAGTGTAATTGCTGCCATAAAGTTTAATATATTTTACAGTGTAGTTTATTACAATATTATATATGGTTTGGAATTAACGGAAATCTATTTATTTACAGTGTAAGATAGCACTGAGCTCTCCATTAAATAATTTTCATATTACTATTGTTCACACTATCCTAAAATATTATTTGAATAAAAGAGGGTATATTTGATCGTATGGTCAATGAACGGTTACGACTAAGAGATTCGTCCATGACTTCTTCAGTCAACAATGATCAGCTAGATGCCCTCCTCAATTTCATATATCAAAATGATTATAAAAATGGTCTCAACTCAAAAAACCTTGGTATCATAATTGCTTGGGGAGTCATGAATTGAGTTAGCTTACCTTTAATTCAAGCTCGGGCCTATTATATTAAGCCCAGTTATGCCCGAAAATGCCAGCGAAAGCTGACCTTTTTGCATCCATTCTCTTCATTTTCTTTTTTTTTTGCTTCATTGATGTGAGCTTAGGTGTGGCTTGATTCACTGTCAGCCACAACATATGTTTCTTTTTTCTTTTCCTTTTTCTTTTTTTTTTTTCCTAAGTTATTCAATTCTGATACACCTCTATCCAACCCAAGAGACCTAAAAAAATCATTTCAGTTCTTACCTTTAATATTTAATGAATCTTTATTAATTTAATAAGTTTTTACACTAAAATGAATTTGATTTTATGTAACGTACTTCGATTAATAGTAAACATTATTTTCATGCCATTTTATTATTGTGTTGATTAATTTACTATTCATAATTCTATTTGTGGCTGCCGTGCATCGCGCGGGTCAATACTAGTATATATATATAGATGAATGAGACAAGTAGCATTTTCCTTAAATGAACATAGTTGGAGAAATGAATGTACCATTACAGATGCTCTACCACATTTATTCTATTTATCTTTTCTTGACAAAAGAATTCATTAAAAAATAGGAAAAACTTTTATTAAGAAATAAGCCTAAAAAAGGGAAGAATATACGTATATCTATCATTAAATGATTTGGCCATAAAAAGAATAAAATTTCTCTCTCTCTAAACCAACCATAAGTTGGGAGCATTAATTGAAACTGTGGTTACTTGTCTTCTTAAGTTAATTATGGTAGTAATGAGATCGGCCAGCTTCATGTCTTGGGATGACAGCACGTTTGTATTGCTTCTTTTATTATTATTATTTTTTTTCCTTTAATGTAATTTATTGTGTATGTGGTGTCATGCAGAGATTCATAATTTTCTATCAGGAGGGCTAGATCAAATAAATTGTTTTGTTTTCTTCGGTGATGTTGACATAGGTGTACCTAACGCAATTTTTTACCGGAGATTTTTGTTGGGATAATTATAAAATATATTTTGAAAAATTAACTGTCGGATTAAATTCTCCTTTTATGAATGTCACGTTTACAAAAAATCATGTTGATCCAATAGTAGGTTTTTGAAAAAATCAACTGTGAAAAAATGGTGATATTTTGAAGAACAAAAAAATCACTGTTTTTTATTCTGATATTTTTCAATAACAGATCTTTGGATTACCATGATGTTTTACAGACATGACATTCATAAAATGATAATCTAATCTAACAGTCAGTTTTTCAAAATATGTTCTGCAACTACCCAACGAAGATCACCTGACGCAATGCACCTTATATAAGATTATTTTTGAAGGACTAAAATTTAAATTGTATAGTATTACAAGTTAATTTTGGAACATTTAGGGATATTTGGGACGTCATGCCCTCTCTACCCCTACTTAGCTCCCTCTGAATATGAGCAATGCTATACATCGGTACAACGAATCACTACAAATATCGCTACAATAAGAAAATGATGGTAGTTTTGGAAAATCATTTATGGATATTTTTAAAAATTCATAATCTTTCTTTATTGTGTAATTCTATTGCCACCCACAGATATTCCTAGTGGCACCCATTTGCTACCTACGCCCACGATAAAATTTTAAAATATAAATTTTTTTACCTACACCCTTTATAATATCCAAACTAACCCCAACTCAACCAACCCTAAAACATAAGTTTCTTTTTAACATCCACCTAATACCAAAAAGCCCAAATATATATATTTTTTTATTTCCATCCAAAAAGGAGCTTATTTTCTAACCATTCCGCCATTTATTCCATTAAGGAACTTATTTTCTTTACTCTATGAAGAGAAAGCAGGCCAACCATTTTGTAATATATTCTAATTAACTGAGCGTGCTAAATATTCTAATATGTTCGGTTGACGACTGTTGAACATATGATGATATTCGACTAGTGCCTACTGAAAATATTCTGTAATGTTTAACATCCCCAACTGAACATTTTTATATGTTCGGTTGGGGTGACTGAATATTCTGTAATGTTCAACATTCATCGCTGAACATTTTTACCCCTATATGAATATTTATTGATGTTCAATATCGCAGAGCTGAACAAACGCACGAACTTAAAATTAAAACAACTTAAAAAAAGTGAATCATACTTTTTTTTTTAAAAAAAAAAAATGTACATTTTTATTGTTGGAATCTGTCCACATGACCACTTCATCATCCATTGATCAACAAACACCTTTTTTTTGTTTGAGTTTTCAAAAATTTATACGATAGTGTAAATGTTTGTGAGAATAGAGTTTATGAAAAAGATATGAATGTGAGAAGAAGATTGAAGGTGAATGCAGGAAGTAATATGATTTATTTTAATTTATTTTATTTATCTAATATTACCCTTAATAGTAAATTTAGAAGTGGGTACAATAATAATAATAAATTTATTAATTGATGGGTACCACTAGCAATATAGGTGGGTGGTAATAGAATCATCCTTCTTTCTTATAGCGATACTTGCGATGATAGATTACAGTGATGCATAGCATTTTCCCTCTAAATATTGTGTCATGAACTGAATCAGTGGATAAAATAACTGAAACAATTCATTAGTAACAGTAATATTGTCACATCAACATGACTGAAATTTAAAATGAGATCTATAAAGGGAAAGAACTGTTTCCCCAACCCAACTATATCCTCATGTATGAAAAAGGAGAACACAAAGGTAAGTGATTTTCGAGCCTAATCAGCATCAAATACTTTGATAGCAGAAGGATAAGATCGAAGATATCCGCATTAAAAATACGTACAAATATGTATTAACAATTAAAGAACAAAATAACATATTATGAAATTAAAGACTTATTATTAGAGATCTCAAGTAGGTTAGGTAAGATTTTTGTAGTTTGAGATTAGATTTTTAAATAAGTTCAAAGTAAAATCATTTCTAGTTGAGAGAAACTAAAAGTTGGATGAGTCATGCATCCACTCAAACTTGACTCTTAGGGGTGATGGTATAAAGGAAGAATACACTAATTAATAGCTAGAGTACCATCCATGGGTTCCATATTTGGTAATAACATCATTACCTTTTATATTTAATAATTTTTTTCGACGAGGGCCATATTCTCTCGAATAATCCAAAACAGAATTTTCTCATTCTTTGATGAAAAAAAACAAATTTTAAATGTAATTGCTATCATTCTTTGATAAAAAAAAAACAAGAGTGGCGCTCAAAATAAAATAAATAAATAATTTTATAGTTATATATCCAGAGTAATGATCTAGTCAGCTAATCACTTATGGCATTGGATCATCTCATCACTTAAAAAAGCCTTCATTCATGAGATGATCCAGCGGCCATAAATCTTATCTGACTTAGATCTAAGTCAGCAGTAGTTGACTAGATGTTTTCACTATGTATCCATAAGTCCCTCACATAAAAATTTTATACCACTAAGTCTCTTTTTTTGTTTTTTTTTTTTTTTTTCGCCCAATTTATTATTGTTATTATTATTAACTCAAATGGCCAAAAAAATAACTTATTGGGTAAGAGATATTGAGATGTTATTTTGTAATTGATGAAGATAGTGATATTGGTTGGATATGTTATGTTATTTAGCATTTGTTTTTTTATTGTAGTGCTTTCTTTTAGTTTATGGTTTTAGTAATGATATATGCCTCCACATTTTGTGTGATTACTAGCAAAGCAAATAATAATAAAATTGGAAAATGGCCAAAGGTCCTCATTTAGAATATTTTCATGTCAAAAGTCCTTTCAAAAGATTTTTCATGCCAAAAGTCTTTTTGGTATGAATTGGACAAAAATACCTCTCCTTCCCTGAACAACCTTCAACCCCACACCCAATCCCAACTTGGATTTCACTATGCCGAACGCCGAATTTTACTACGCCGGAAATGCATTTCACTACGCCAAAAAACTCCTTCACTATACCGAAAATGCATTTCACTACGCTTAAAAACGCATTTCACTTCGCCGAAAATGCATTTCTTATTTTCATATTCTTCATTCATTTTTCCTTTTTTTTTTTTTTCAAAAATTTTCTCAACAACAAACAAAACCAAACAAAAAACCCAATTAAAAAGAAATAAGAAAAAAAAGGTTGTGATTGTTGCAAGAGGATACATTGGTCTTGAGCTTAGTGTAATATTGAAAATTGACATCTTAGATGTTACTATGGTGTGCCTAGAACCATGGTGCATCTCTCGATTTTCACGGTTGGAAATTGGAATGTCTCAGTTTTTCTTTTCAAGTCTGCACATGTAAAAGTATACATTGTTGACCCCTATCTAAGGGGGCAATTTGGCATTAAATAGGTCCTTCAACATGCCCTATGCTTCATGGGAATCCTAGTGGACAGAGGCATTGGATTAATCAAACGAATCTCAAAATCACAAACAACACGCAAAGCCGACATCATCTTCATAGGCGGCAAAGATGATCGCAAAGCCCTAGCCTACCCAAGCCACATAGTAAGATACCCCGGAGTGAGACTCAGAGTCATCAGATTCTTACAAGACACGAACGCTGATCATGGGTCAACAAGAACAAACAGAAGCAGAATCAGCATTGCAGAGAGAGAAGAGGAGATGCAACTCAACGATGAGTGCTTTGCCGATTTTTATGAGAGACAAGTCGCCGGCAGCTACGTAGGGTACATTTGGAGCACCTTGCGAATTCAGGGAATACGATTTCGACTTTGAGATCGCTTGAAGGACAATATGAACTGTTAAAGGAAGATTGTGGAAGAAAGAAGACACAATTCGATGGGGAGAGGATTATAGATATTGGGGGGCAATTTCGTCCCAAAGTAATGGTTTTTTTTTTTAAAAATGACTTTAGACAACAAAAATTTTGAAAATAGAGCTTTTGAAAGAAAAAATCTCACAAGAGGACTGTATGCAATAAAAAGACCTAAAATAGGACTTTGTGCCAATTAGCCCTAAAAAAAAATAGTACATAAAATAAATAAATAAATTATATCAGTATTTAGTAGGGCTTCAGTTTAGAAGTTCGCTTTGGGCCTCTCAAATTTTGAGGCCGGTTCCGGCAATATTTGGGTCCGCATTACTTGTGCTATAAGTCTAGTTATAATAAAATAAATAAATTTCACCTGATTCAAGTTTTAAAATTCTTAAACAAGTTTGAAACAATGAAACTCCTTCACTATTTTGCAATTTTAAGATCCGACTCACAGTCACTTTCAAAGGGGACGGTCTCTTCACGCAGCACATGCCTTTGGAGTGTGAAATCCGTGCGGAAGACTAATAGCGGGAGAGCATCTGCGGTTGCGTGAGCCAAGTTAAAAGTGCAGAAGAATGAGGGAACCACCACTCAGATTTGGTAAACCATCACCAACTTGACGGTGTGACCCCACCGTCAATACTTCATCACGTTATTTTAGTGCTGTCAAAGGTTGTTATTTTGAATATTTCATATTTAGAGAGTTGAGTATATAGACTTGACGGCACACTACTTTTCCCGACAGCGACGTTAGAATTTTAACACGTGCTAAAGTATACATGAGGCGATATTGATCACGTGATCTTTGTGTTTTCTTCGTATTTTCGCGTTCATCACGTTACCTACTTTGGCACGACAGCGGTAGTAGAGTCATGGGCCAAAAACAGCTTATCAGAAAAGAACTTACTCCCTATTTTCCTAACAACCCATAGTTTGGTCAGTCGGCATATTCATGTTTCCAATGACCATGATGCCCTCGCAACCAAACAATGTAAAATCTTTCCAAAGAGAGCACCGTTGCCAAAACGTTTGAACTACCTTTTATTCTTTGAAAGTGTTTAAAGTAAATTCCTTTTTTTTTTCTTTCATGTGAAGCTAAATATGTAGTTATCAAGATTTAAAACTTTTTAAGGTAAAAGACTAATATTCTGTTTTGATTAATTTTATTTAAATTCAATATTAAAGTTCAAAAAGGACTAAGGATCACTAGGATGGCAACAGGTTGGATTTTCCATTCCCCCATTTTTTAAAATATAATAAAAAATATGATTTTTTTTAAAAAAAAAATTAATCGTTTGATCAATGTAATTTTTTGTATATATGATGTGTCATGTATACACACACATATAATTTAATCCAATCGTTAATTTATCAAAATACCTATTTCATATTAGTTTTACAAACCATATGTCAAATTATGGATAAGGTGGTGTGCGTTGACCAATAGTAGAAAAGATTTTGATAAATTGACCATTGGATTAAATACAATTGTTATGAATTTTATATTCGCAAAAAATCATAGTGATCTAACGGTCAGTTTATGATAAATGTTCATGAAAAATTATAATATTTTAATTCTTCAAAATGTCACAATTTTTATCCAGATAATTTTTTTTTTTTTTTTTATATAATCATTTGATCAATTTGAGTTTTGGCGAGTATGTAATTTATAACAAGTGCATCTAATCCAATGGTCAATTTTTCAAAATCTATTTTGTGTTTTTCCCTATAAAATAGGGACTATAGATGTCACCTTACACATAAACAACATAGTTGTGTAAAGTTTTACACAACTTATAACAACATCGTTTCTATCATCCTGAATAGAGATAGAGCTTGAATAATTAAAAAGAAAAAGAGAGTTAACAAACTCAACATAATAAGAAAGACTTGACTTATTATATAGGAAATATATAAGAATGGTTAGAAAATGTTATATTGTTAGTGAGATTACCGAGATGAGAGAAAATCAAATAACCAATATTATTAAAAAATGGTTTAAAATATTAAAATTGATGGGTGGGATATAAAAGTTAGGAGGTCATTAATAATTTAAATTTTATTCTAAATTATATATATAATAGAATATATAAAATATAATTTATGTATCATATAAAAATTATATATTTTAAATATAAAATTTATATAAGTGGGGATAGAAAATCCCCGCGGGGTGGGGATAAATAGGCGGGGTGATGAGGCATTATAAACCCGTCCCCGCCCCGTATCCCAAAAAATTCAAAAATAACCCTCTCCTATAGGGGTGGGGTAGGGCGGGTCGTTGCGGGGATAGGGCAAATTGCTATCCCTAAGGATCACAGATATGATATGATAATCACTTCATATCTATTTGATGAGTGATATGATAATTGACCAAAGCTACCTACCTTGACTTTTGCTACAATCACTTTTAGTACGAAAATTTTGACATATGAAGAGATGATTTGGATATAACACACACACACACACTCTCTCTCTCTCTCTCTCTCTCTATATATATATATATATATATATAATAGGATATTTAGCCTAATCCATAGTCACAGACCTTCGGTCCAAACCGAAGAATCATATGCTTTACCCAAAACAGTACTCAGAAAATCTTGGGCCTCCATAGCTGAAGAAGAAAATGCTCAACAGCTTCTTCTCAATAACCCATTTCAATTTCTCTCCCCTGAGAATCAGAATCAAATCATAAAGAATAGCCTGGAATATTTCTTGGCTCTCTCATCAACAACATTTTCAGAAGCTACAAAATCAAACACAGTGGTGATCTCAGATCCCACATTTCGAAAATCAAATTTTTTTAACAAAACACAAAACTTATCTATTATGACAATTGAAAGAGAATTTGCAAAACATGAACCATTCAAGTTGATACTGACTCTGCCACATTCAAACATTATCCTCTCTCTCTCTCTCTCTCTCTCTCTCTCTCTCTCTCTCTCTCTCTCTCTATATATATATATATATATATATATATATATATATATATATATATATATATATATATAGAGGTTTTCTCTTATGAGCATCACCTTACTTTAAGCTAAAGTAAGCATCTAACAGTAGAGCCACCTGTGATGAAATTTTGGAAAACTGACCGTTGGATTAGATACCCCTATAATGTATGTCATGCCTGCCAAAAATCACAGTGATCCAACGGTTAGTTTATGAGAAAACTGACTGTGAAAAACTATG
>JAESVK010001108.1:1140886-1180022 GCA_017140935.1 Hamamelis virginiana
CAGTCAGTTTTCTCATAAACTAACCGTTGGATCACTGTGATTTTTGGCAGGCATGACATACATTATAGGGGTATCTAATCCAACGGTCAGTTTTCCAAAATTTCATCACAGGTGGCTCTACTGTTAGATGCTTACTTTAGCTTAAAGTAAGGTGATGCTCATAAGAGAATTTCTGTATATTATATATATATATATATATATATATAAAGATAAAGTTACGGTTCTCCAACAATGATTTTACGCTAAGCTAGTCCAAATAGAGCCCAAGATAAATGAGATAGGATGAAGTATTAGATTTATATACTTAATTCCACATTGTCATATATTTTAAACCATTGTCATATATTTTAAACCATGAAATATACCTAAAGCAAATAACTCCTAAAATTGATTTTAGATAAACCTAATTCAAATGAACCTAAGATAAATGAGGTGGGATGAAATATCATATTTATATATTTAATTCCACATCCCCATACATTTTAAACTATGAGGGATAACTAAAGCAAACAATATCTTGTGGAAGGGTAAGGTGATTTTGGCTTATTGTTTACATTTTAAACGCGAATCAGTATAAAGTAGATGACAATTTTATTCTTATTCGAGTCAAGCTAAATGTTAGGGGTCATCTTATACTGAGGCCAATAACATGATGTGCTTAAAATGTAATATATTTGATCTAGTTACATACACGTGTGGTTCCTTTAGATAATGGAGCATAATCCGTATGTAATTAAAAGAATGAGTTTGGACAGTGATGATGTCGAAAAGAGGGGAGATAGGTCAGTGTTATTTTGGATTAGTCTTGCTGAAGGTTAGACGGTTCCGGCGATTAATAACGGTGTGGTGTTTCCCTATAAGGCTCCGACGAATAAGTCAGTTGTTCAAATCATAGGGAGGAAAAACACACAATATGGAATGTAGTTTGCATTACTTACCTCCCATGAAATGAGAAGAGCGCTTTTACTGGGACTCGTGAAAGGGATTTCCACGTGGACGGTAGAGATCGAGTCGGGGTCAGTGTCAAGACCCATTATCTTGCTTCTAATCATAATTAAAGATTAACGTAAGTGGTTGGGCAGCAATTTAATGATCCGTTTTACTTGATAATCATGTCACGGCTTACCACGCACGTATGACTGTCAGGACCGCTTCGTAATCATGACGTACAGGTTGCTTGTTGATGTAAGTCGGGTCATGTAAAAAGGATAGATCGGATAGTCATGTAAGTCGGGTTGGGTAAAAAGGATAGATCGGGTTACAGAGCTCCGACCCGACACGTGTCGAGCAATGAAATCATTCGAGTTTTTACCCACTTTAGACAGCATTCTTTATAAAATGTGTAATTTTGTGCTAGAATTTTGCAAATTTGTAGCATTGGTTTTAGGAATCTGGATCCTTTACTTGTACTTTTTTGTGCTTGTATTTGCTTGAATGTTAAGATTATGCCACGTCATTCAAATATATTATTCATCTCTTACTTTTGATGGTGTGTCGTGATCTAAAATATCAAGTAAATACAAATACAGAAAAGTACAAGCAGAGAATCCGGGTTTTGATTTTAGGGGGGGGTCCTTCCATTAAATAGAGAGAGTGATAATTGACACCATATAAGAGAAAAAGTAAATTACACAAAATCTTCCTGAATTATGGGGTCAATTTCACAAAATCTCCAAAACTTAAGAACTAAATAAATAACCACCCTCAAGTATTGCTCATATCCACAACACCTCCCCTCCTTTGAATTTCAAAACTTAATATATAATCTCCTTTGAACTATAAAAACCGAACAAATAACCCCCTAACTATAAATTCATAATACTTTACTGCTCTTAATTTGTGATGTATAAGGGCGTTCTGTAAACTTGATCAATAATTTTATTTTATTTTTGTCTAAACTTGATATATAATTAAGAGTGTTATTTGTTCAGTTTACAAAATTTAAGGGGGATATATGTTCAATTTTGAAATTTGGAAGGGGGCTTTGTAAATTTGACAAATAATTGGGGGAGTTATTTGTTTGGTTTTAAAGTCTAGAGGATTTTGTGAAACTGATCCCATAGTTGAGTGGGATTTTGTGTAATTTTACCTTGAGAAAAAATGTAGTTAGAGGGAATTATTGAGGTTTCAACGCTTTGCCTTGCTCGTTCTCAACCAAGCCAATTTAGTGGAGTTGGTGCAAATTTGATTCAAGGTTGAAGTTGTTGAGAGATGCTTATCCAAACAAACCCCTAAGTTGTTTTTTGTTTTTGTATTTTTGGGTACATGAACAACGTCATTTGTATAGGAAGTCACATATACAATCTAAACCTACCTCTCGGGTTGGGAATCGAATTGTGTACCTCCCACCCAAAGATCGGAGAGAGAACCATTACACCCAAGGCACTAGTTACATTAAGTTGTAATTGAACATGATTCAGTGCACAAGTTTAATGGGTCAAAATAGTACCTCCAAAACCTGAAAATTGGGTAGTTTGGCAATTAAACTAGGCTTCGGTGTCACTTGTTTGTTAAACTCAATTTTGGATTATAGCAAATCATAAGCTAGCAGTACTTTTCTCATACATACGCACGAATGTATATATATTGAAATTATCATGTCAATATTTGCTGATTTAGGTTAAGTAAGCAAATATTTAAACCATCTAGCGTTTTGTGTGCCCCTCCCCAATGTCCCCCACATAAAATAAATATTTTTTAATGGACACATTTTTTTGAAAAGTATTCTTCTGATGATGGGGATAAAGGAGAGGACGTCGAAGGGGATAAAAGATTCTTGCTCAAACTTATAATGGCAATTAGTAAGTGCAAAATATTTCAAACAGTTTCATGATGCCTGCTTCATCAATTAGCTTAGCTTTGCCCATTTGAGCCAAGTTTGGGGATTGATGAGCATGTCTTGCTAGTCTTCACTCCTTCCGTCCTGACAAAATACACATATTACTAAAAGTAATTAATGTAGTAACATCTTATTTATTCAATTTATATTTTTAATACTATCCGCTTAATCTAATTAATTCATTAACACTGTATTTGAACATTTTGTTTTATATTTACTCATAATTAATATTACTCTCCTAATCCCCCCGAGAAATTAAAATAGTTAATTGTGCATGCTTTAACTTTTAATAATAAAAAAATATGAAAAATTCTAAATGTATCTCAAATGATGTTGCCGTTGAGCTAACCCTTCCTTTTTTTTTGGTTAATGCTATATATCCCAATATATTGTTCCCAAAAAGCATACCAAATTAATCATACCCCTTCATTTATTATGGAGATAGAATTTGATAAAAAAGAGAAGTGTTGGATCATCTGCCACAATTTTGGGACAAACTTTTTTTGGGACATATAGCATTTTCCATTTTTTGGCAGAAAATGTTTTATATTCTTAAAAAATTGTCTTGAAAGTGCCTCCCAAATGATGTGGCAAATGATATAACCCTTCTCTTTTTTAGTGAATTCTCTTTCCATGGTAAATGACATGTTATGATTCATTTAAGATGTCTTTTTGGGATAATTTTTTGGGATATATAACATTATTGTTTTCTAGCAAATTCTTTCCTACATAATAAATGAAGGCCATTTGGATACTTTTTTGGGATAATTTTTTTAGATATATAACATTGTTGAACAAATTTTGTAAAATATTCAAAAAGTAAAAATAAATCTACTTTAGGAATTGTTTGAGGATGTGAAAATTAGATTAGTTTAGGGGTTCTCTCCTATATATAGGTGCTATTTAATTTTTGAATAAATCAACTCACAATTGAACATGAGTAGTAACTTAGCAGGTTTTGGTTTTGGGTTCCATTCATGAGAGTTTGCCCATTTAGTGTTCCTGTTTCCACGAACAACTAATCATTAATCTTACTGATATATCCTCTGTCAAAACGAGAAAATATAGAAACTCACAATTATTTAAAAAAAAAATTATATTTATATTTGATTTTCTATACAAGATTGGACAAATTTATAGCAAAATAGTAATAATAATAATAAAAAAATCAATCAAATTTATTTTTAAAAGACTATTTTTTTATTATAAATATTTTCTAAATAGCATGGAGTACGTCTATTGTAAGGTATATACTATAGGCAAAAATCGATTATTCGATTAAATACACTTTTTATGAATGTTATGCTCACAAAACAATTAGTATTATACTTGCCAAAAATTAGAATGATATAACGGTTGGTTTTTGAAAAAATGTTAATGTGAAAAATTATGACTTTTTTATTCTTCAAAATATTACTGTTTTTTTACTCAATTTTTTCACAAGCCTATGGTAAGATCACTATATTTTTAGCAAGGGTGAAATTCATAAAAAAAAAAAAAGAAAAAAGAAAAAACATGTTTAGTCCAAGGTGAGGTCTTTTAAATCTAAAATTTATCATAAACAAATTACTTTAAATAATTCCATATAAGGTACAACTTATTAATAATTCTATATTTTTAGGGATAGGGATAGGGATAGAGAAAGATATTTGTGTACCAAAAAAGAGAGATATTTTTGGAGATTCGGGGGTTTTATTAGCGTAACAGTAAAGATACAGTCGTACATGCCCCGGATATTTTGTCTCATTCGACCAAATTTCAGGGGAAGCACGGCAGCAGTCAAAGTCTTTTATGACTACAGACTAGGGCTAATGAAACTACCTACTATGAGAGGTTAGTTCCATAATTTCACAAGTCCTGCTTCTTTTATTGATGACAACTCGTGGAAGACGTGCCACATCACGGCATCTCATTTATCTCGTGCGTTTCAATTAACGCCGGTTATTTACGGTTCCCTGCCCCTGCCTCTTTCCCATTGTATTTAAAAGATCTCATCTCTTCATTCTCTTGCTCCATACATCCTCCCTCTCTCTCATTCACCTTCTTCCCTCTCCAGCCACCAAAAAAGAAAAAGAAAATGTCCAGAGCAACGGTCGAACTCGATTTCTTTGGAATGGAGAAAGAGACTTCATCCAAATCTCAGTTCCAGAAGCTTTTTGATCGCCGAAGAAGCTTTCGAGGTCTGTTCAATCTCCCTTTGACATATATATATGTGTGTGTGTGTGTGCATGTATTAGGGTCTGTGTGAGATCTCATTATATTTCTATATATATATATATATATAAACAGACATTCAAAGCGCCATATCTAAGATCAATCCTGAGCTTGTGAAGAATGTGATTGCATACGGTTCAGCGACTTCGAACGGAAAATCATCGGAAAATGGCGGGTTTCTTGCTTCGAACAAGTCATTCTCGGTGCCGTCTACTCCTAAAGAAAATCAAAATCATTTGCCCTCTTTACCTCTCTATACTCCTATTTTGAGGTAATTAACTAAATCTCTCTTTATCAATATTTTAATTCCTTTTTTCTTGTTTTTTTGGGTTAAATTATTTACATGAGCATGCTTATTTTCTGATAATCAGGCCTACTTCGGAAACCGCTCCTCTGACAATTTTCTACAACGGAACCGTTTCTGTGTTCGATGTTCCTCAAGACAAGGTTCGCTTAAACATTCTTTTGTATTTATTTAATTAATTAAAATGATTTATAAATAATCTTCTTTTTCAGTTGATTAACGGAATTATTTTTTGCTTTGGATCCTTTCCAATATGAACGATCATATAGGCGGAGAATATCTTGAAACTTGCCGTGGAAGGAAACTTAAAAATGGTTGAATCTGCGGATCCAAAAATTGCAGCGTCTTCGAACGATCAACAACAGCTGATCGAGACTCTTAACGGAGGTTAGTTTCAAAAACTTTTAATTTTAAAAAAATAAAAAAAATAAAAAACTGCTATTATTATTTCTGGTTTTACACTTTTAAATATATGAGAATTTAGAAATAAGTCCGTTTTCGTTTCGTGCAGATCTGCCGATTGCTCGGAGAAAGTCACTGGAGAGATTCCTGGAAAAGCGCAAAGAGAGGTAATTTTCGTTTGGTGTTTCATAAATCTAGCACACGTAAAGAATATATATATATATAAAATGTGAAATTCAAAACGTGTGTTTTTTTGTTTTTTCCCGCTTCTTATATTTCCTTTTATTTTATCTTCTTTATTTGTTTGGACGGTTAGAAAGGTAATATTTTGAAACTCTTCCACCGCTGTAGAATCCAGTTAACCGTCACATTAATTTTGTTCACACCAATTTTCTTAAAGTAAATAATGGATAATTAGAATGTATTTGAAGGGAGGGGGTTAAGAAATAGGGAGGCCACGCATACAACTCCTTTGGGAATAGTTTTGTCCAAAATAAATTCCTGATAATTGTTTCTTCAAATATTTTTTTTTTAGAATGATATGTACAGTTTAAGTTAGTGGTTCGTCTTTAATCAACCATTCTACTATCATTTATGAGCTTTAAAAGTGACTTTGAGCTCGATTTTGAGTTTTAAAAATGATTTTAGATAAAACTAATATAAATGAATGTAATATCATTTTTTGTTAGTTGTTATATAACATGTGTTTTGAATAGTAGACATGAAGAGTGGGGACGAGTTAAATTTCAAGACTTTTAATTATCCAAAAAGATTTTCAAAGTGAACAAAATTCCCAAAAAAATTTTCAATTTTTTTTCCATGTTACCCCAAAAAGGTAAAAAACATTTTTTTTTCATTTTTGTTAATTGTTTTTTGTTTTGTTTGACACAAGTAGAAAGTAGAAGCACAAACTTGGATTAAAAACCTGTTTGCATTAGTTTTTCTTGAAATTATTTATAGAGTGCAAAATTCCAGTTAATTTAAGAGAGGGGTGATAATTATTTTTAGACAACGGGACGATGTTGGGATTATTGGCAAAATTTTTATACTAAAACTTATAGTGGCAAAAATTAGGAGATTATAATTTTTGCCATAGTTACTTTTAGTATGAAAATTTTGATACATGAAAATATGTTTTGAATATAAATTTAAAAAAAATATATGAAGAAATAGTATTTCAAAGTGATTTTAGAAGAAGGTAACACAAATGGAGCCCACCTAATATACGTATGAGAGGAGAAAGTGACTTGAGAATGCAAACCCATATTTCCCAGTAAATTTTACTATAAAACCTTGCCACCAAGAAGATAACTTTAGAGTAATGATTTAAGCGTGGTATACGTACACGATCCTTTTGGGGATATTGTTGTCGAGGATTCTATATTTGACTCTTGTTTTTGAATGGGTTTCTAGAGATCATAAACGTGGACTGGATTAACAATTTAATCTCTGTACGGTTGATTAAGTTCTCATTAATTTAATTTTAATCAAATTCTTTGAATTTCATAAATAATTGGAAAAATTGTAGAAAGTTCTTGGGAAAAAATTGATTATTAAGAGATTCTTATTTTGGTGTGGAATTCATTTCCCTTTTTTATTTTTTGGGCTAGTGTGGAATTCGTTTCATTTTCCTTTAATTGCTTCTGCCTCCTTGAATGCGTGGAATGCACCGAAAGGAATAGAAAAAATTAAAAAAGCACGCCACACCGACTCGATTGCTATATAAGAACAAACCCATTTTTGAAACTCCAATTTCAATTCAAACTTCTAAAATATAAAAATAAAAATAAAAATAAATAAAAACTCCAATTTCAATTCAAACTCCAATTTCAATATAATATTAACGAGTCCAAATAAGTGACCGCTCTAATTTTTAAATGTGTGCAGGTTGACTTCGGTGTCGCCTTATGCTTGTCACATGGAATACGCGTTTTCAGGCCACAAGACTACAGAGGACTTATTCCGAGCCTAGAAAAGTACTCCGTAGTAGATGGAGAAGAAAAGACTAGTTTGTGTGTGTGTGTGTGTATGGAAGGACGACCAGCTGATATGAATGACCAGTTCTTAGCTTTTCAGCTATTATTTGTATACAATATATTATAGAATGGGCTTTTTAATTAGTAAGGGACCCACCTCTGTAGTTCACATGTTTAAGTAATGGGTTATTTGTCAATTTGCGTAATTTCCTTTCACTTGCCTCGAAGTTTCCTTTGGTCTTTATGTGCCTTTGAGGTCATTCATCTTTTCTTTTATTTATTATTTATAAAGGGTAATCACATGTATACCAAATTTCTCATTACCATGTATTTTTTTTCTTCTTCTTTCTTTTTAAATTTATATAATTTTGTTCCATTTGAGCACGAGTTTTGATTACTTTTGTTTTTATTTTTGGTTTTGACCAGTGGTTGCGCGTTTTATGCGACTACCCTGGTGGAGTTAGACATGATGATTACTCAACTTTGAACTTGTTAACTGAGCATGTGAATTGTGTTGAGAAACTGGAATACATTGTATCTTCTCATCAATTTGCTGTGATTAATAAAAGTATTCGAATGTGGCTGGGGATTGGTCTAATTATAGAAAGTTAATTCAATTCAAGTTTGCTTCTTCAGATGAATGAGCTAAATTCTTTTTTTTTTTTTTTCTTTAGTTTGTTAATTTGATTGAACCCAGCTCCATGTGTTAAGTTTAAATTCTATTTTTGAACTTGGTAATTGGTTGAACCAAACTTGAGTAACTTATTACTTAATTTAACTCATATCATTTAAAATTAAAGGATTCAAATATGTCTCGAGATTGGTTTAATAAAAAGTCTATTCGAGTTTGCTTATAAGGTGAATGAATTAAACTCTAGAGTACTATTTTTAAACTTATTAATGTGTTAAGCCTAGTTTGAGTAGAGTATTGTTTGATTCAATAACCTCACTAATATTTTAAATAATTAATCTAATTGAGAATCAACTCAATAAAAAAGTTCGTTTGAACTCCAAATGAGTTAGACTGAAATTTTATTTTTAAAATTTAAAATTTATTGAACCAAATTTGAACAATTTATTAATTAGATGATTTAATTCAACTCATTTGCAGCTCTATCAATTAAATAGTAATGTATGGTCTCGTACTTGGAAGATTTCCACCAAGTTAGCATCTAATGGAAAAAAAAGTATTGGGACTCATCATTGATGAGTGTTTTTTCCTTTTGCTTAGGTATCCAAACCATCAGAATTCGACTAATTTTCACTTTCCATGTAGGATTACTGTCTCATGGGATCGTATAACATCAGACTATTAATCTTGATTGATGGTTGGGTAAGAGAGTTTGGTTGGTTTCGAATATTTTATACCAAATAAAAATTGCTTGATTGATTTTGGTATCATAGGGTGAACATAGAGGCAACGCACATGTTTTACATGTGCACGCAACCCTTCTATTTTTATGGGACTTAAATTGGGTATGTATAATTGAATAATTCATCCACCGTTTACCATTATTGCTCGTAAATAAATTGGATACATGTGCAATTCATGTTGATTTTTGCATCGTTGGCCGACATCATTCTTTTTTATGTATCTTGCTTCTCATACTTTTTCATTTTGAAGCATCTAGAAACCATTACTTTTTGTAATTTTGATAAGGGAAATTTTATGGAAGACTCAAAAGTGTATATAATTTTTAAAGGTTTTCACGAATGTTTTGAGAAGTCGATAGTTGGATAAGATTCATTTATCGTGTATGTTATTATGCCAAAAATCACGGTAATCCAACGGTTGGTTTCTGAAAAATATTACCCTGAAAAATTATTATAATTAGAAACATAACAGTGTTTTATAGTGAGATTTCTTAAAATCTGGCCGTTGGATCATTATGATTTTCGGTATAAATGACATATAGGAAAAATATATATTATCTAACGGTCGATTTCTCAAAATATTCAATCTACATAGGTGTTTTGAAAACAAAGTATAAGTATAGATGTAAAACAAGATGTAAGGGGAACGGGACCCTTTGTTAAATGTTTGGTTCCTTTTATTTTATTAGTGGAGTTAAATTAAGGAAAAAATGTAAGGAAAGATGATAATTGGGATTAAAGAATAAAAATTTAGTTCCTTTTATTTTGTTAGCTTCAATTGGCCCCAAACTAGATGTCAAGATGCAACTGATGGTCCTAATTACACAAGCTAGGAAAACTTAATTGAGATAATCAAATGTAAAACGAGTAAATCAAGGCAAAAAGAAATGCATAGAAAGACAATAATTAAGTGCAAATTAATGAAAATCTATTTGTTTTTGCTTTGTTAGCTTCAATGGACTCGTAACTAGACTACCCAAAATATATAACATGAAAGCATAGACTCTATTTGAATTAAGTTTACATAAAATTATTTTTAAAAAATTTTCTCTTCATATATATTTTTTTAAAATTATATCCAAATCATCTATTCACATATTAAATTTTTTGTATTTGAAATGATCGTGGCAAATGTTTAAGAAGCCTAATTTTACTGAACATCTTATCAACCCTTAAATCGTTTAAAAATGATTATCGCACGTATCTTTAACTGTAATTGGAAAAACAAGTTCCCTGTTTGGCAACTTTGGAATAGTATTTTTGAAGATGGTCATGATGTTTGTTTTTCACATTGTACTCGTTTTTTATTTTTTGGTTTAAAGCTATGGCTATGGCCAAATGGTCAAATGGCAGGTAGCATTATTCGTCCTCACCTTCCTCAAAATTTCCTTTTGATTTTCATGTGGCTTGGAGGCATTCTTTCTTTCATCTCTCATTATAAAGTTTGAGAAGTCACATCTCACATGCATACCACCGATATTTTCTTTTTAAATATATTATTCTATAATTTGATTTGAGGAGGAGTGTGGTTTAAATTTGTTTGTTTGTTTGGTTCTGGGAGCGTGTTTTATACTTTTATGAGAGTCCACCGTCCGGTAGTCAACTTTGATACCGTGTAGTGTCTGACAGGACTGATTTGGATTGGGTAGTGATTTAACATTGAGTATTGCTATCGATTCCGTGCATCATTCTCATATTTCATTCCCGTATGACATTAGCAACATGAAAAAATGATCGGGCCACCCCTGGTAGAGGTGTACATTGGCCGATTTGATCGGTCTATACTCTTATTATATGAACCAAACCAATCACATCGGTTTGAGAAAAATGAAAATCATTATAGACCGTGGCACTCATGATTACCAACCAAAATAGGGGATATTTTTCGACTTGGTTCGGTCGGTTTATCATCGGTTTTTCTAGACGCTAATTTGAAAAAAAAAAAAAAAAAATTGTCACTCAAAAAAATTATCACTGCCAACTCCTATGTTCTCTCTCTTTTCAAGTACTAGTAATGCAAAACATGTAATGCATGAAGTAATTTGAAAATTGTGTCACCCAAAATCAACCACTAGTAATTGGAACCTATTATGTATAAAGTAATTTGAAAATAGTATCACCCAAAATCAACAACCAGTAATTTTCAAATAAAAATCTATTATGCATGAAGTAATCCACACTACCAAGTACCAATTTTCAAAATAAGTTCTAATTAGGCTAATTCATACAACTACAATCAAACAATAATGCATTATGCAAATAGTAGGGGTATACATCGGTCGGTTTGGTCGGTATATACCCTCATTATATGAACCAAATCATTCACATCGGTTTGAGGAAAATGAAAACCATTAGGGACCGTGAAACTCATTAAAACCAACCAAATATGGCGATTTGGATTGGTTTTGGTCGGTTCAATCGGTCCAGGTCGATTCTTGAACACCCCTAACCCCTAGTGAAAACTCAACTCAGTGAAAAATACTCCAATACGGTGAAAATACTCCCCACAATTCAAGACAGTGAAAATAATCTTCAGAATCCAACACCGTGGAAATAGATCAACATCCCAACACAGTGGAAATAGATCAACACAGTCCTACACAGTAAAAATAGCCCAACAGTGAAAACACTATGAAAAACAAAACAGTGGAAACACTGTAAAAGATAGTGAAAACACTCAAAATGCTTTGTTTTCACTGTCTTTCCTTTTTTTTATTAGCACATCACAGTAAAAAAAAAAAAAAAAAACAGTGGAAACACTGAAAAAGACAATGAAGATACTCAAAATGCTTTGTTTTCACTGTCTTTCCTTTTTCTATTAGTACATCACAGTAAAACTAAATAATAATAATAAAAAAACACTTTAAAATCTCAAAAATGCTGTGAAAACTCAAAAAAAAAAAAAAAAAAAAAAAAAGTGGAAACACTGAAAAAAACTGTGAAAACACTCAAAGAATTTTTTTATATTTTTTGTTGGATACTCCATTGACAGTAAAGAAAAAGGAAGAAGGAGGAAGAGGAAGAAGAAGAGAGGGGAAGAGGAGAGAGCTCACCTCATAGCTACTCACCGGCGACGGCGGCGGCACCGACAATTGTAGCAGCTCCGACGACAGTTGTCACAGACTCACCGTCGATGCTTTCAAGCACCTTCATCATTCGTATCTCTCGGCATCAAGAGAGGCCACGTGGTCTCTGTCGTTTCTCCAAACATCCCCACCATGTACGAGCTCTAATTCATAGTTCCCATGGTTGATCGATCGAGAAGAAATGGAAAAGCAGAAGGTGAACTCCTCTGCTGAGAAAAAACTGAGAACGATGGAACAAAAATCAGACGGAGAAGATCCTCTCTCTCTCTCTCTCTCTTCCTCTCTCTCTATCCGCTTCTCTCTCCCTTGCAAAACTCTTTTCTATCTTTATATGCTTCTCTCTCCCTGCAAAACTCAGGCTCTCCTACAAAAATCAGACCCTACGCAGTTCATAAATGTTGTTGTCCAAACAGCAGTCTACTTTAATTAATTGACAAATGTGCCATGTCAGACGAGAAATTCATGGGCGGGAAGATAGGACGGGAACAACAGCATTTTCCTTTAACATTTGATTACTATCTAGTGATTCACTGGTGAGATTGTGCCACATAAGAACATAAGGTGATAAAAGGATCCTTAGTTATTTGTCTTGATTTTGGTACTAAAAAACAAAATTATTTTAGCAATAATCCTATATTGTTCACTCATTTTTTGAGCAATAATTATGGTGATTCGACAACCATTTTTTTTTTTTTAAATGTTATTATAAAAAACGGTGACTATTTTGTTCTTCAAAATATCATCATTTTTTCACGGTCAGCTATTTTTAGAAAAAATTGGGACTCGTCATTGATGATATTTTTTTCATTTTGCCAAGCAATTAGGTGTCAAATGTGCCACGTCAGACGGGAATTTCATGGGACTCATCATTGATGATTTTTTTTTTCACGGTCAGCTATTTTTAGAAAATATTGGGACTCATCATTGATGATTTTTTTTTTCCTTTTGCCAAGCAATTAGGTGTTCGAACCATCAGAATTCGACTAATCCTCACTTCCCATGCAGAATTACTGTCTCATGGGATCGTATAACATCGGACTACTCGTCTTGATTGGTGGCTAGCTAAGATAATTTGATTGGTTTCGAATATTTTGTACCCAAAAAAAATAGCTTGATTGATTTTGGTATCATATGACGAACATAGAGGCAACGCACATGATTTACATGTGCATGCAACCATTCTTATTTTATGGGACTTAAATTGGGTACGTATAATTGAGTAATTCATCCACCCTTTACCATTATTGTTCATAAATAAATTGGATACATGTGCAATTCATGTTGCTTTTTGCATCGTTGGCCGACATCATTCTTTTAATTTTTTGTATCTTGTTTCTCATACTTTTTCCTTTTTGAAGCATCTAGAAACCATTACTTTTTGTAATTTTGATTAGGGAAATTTTATGGAAGACTCGAAAGTGTATATAATTTTTAAAGGTTTTGTTAAAGGGGCAGGTTCCCTTTATGTATACTTTGTTTTCAAAATATCAAAGTGGGTGGAATGTTTTGAGAAGCCAATCGGTTGGATAAGATTCATTTATCGTGTATGTCATTTATGGCAAAAATTATGGTGATCCAACGGCTGGTTTCTGAAAAATATTACCCTGAAAAATTATTATAATTAGAAACATAACAGTTTTTTTATAGTGACATTTCTTAAAATCTGGCCGTTGGATCATTATGATTTTCGGTATAAATGACATATAGGAGAAATATATATTATCAAACGGTCAATTTATCAAAATATTCAACCTACATAGGTGTTTTGAAAATAAGGTGTAAGTATAGATGTAAAACAAGATGTAAGGAGAACCCAACCCTTTGTTAATGTTTAGTTCCTTTTATTTTATTAGTGGAGTAAAATCAAGGAAGCTAGAAATGTAAGGAAAGATGATAATTGGGATTAAAGAATAAAAATTTAGTTCCTTTTATTTTGTTAGCTTCAATTGGCCCCAAACTAGATGTCAAGATGCAACTGGTGGTCCTAAGTAAACAAAGCTAGGAGAACTTAATTGATATAATCAAATGTAAAACGAGTAAATCAAGGCAAAAAGAAATGCATAGAAAGACAATTTTGCTTTCTTAGCTTCAATGGACCCGTAACTAGACTACCCAAAATATATAACATGAAAGCTTAGACTCTCTATTTGAATTAAGTTTACATAAAATTATTTTTAAAAAATTTTTTATTTATATATTTTTTTTAAAATTTTTTTCACTAAGTCCCAATCACCATTTTTTTTTTTTTTTTTTTTTTTTGTATTGGAAATGATCATGGTAAAAATTAAAGAGCCTAATTTTACTGACCGTCTATCAATCATCAAATCAGCTAAAAATGATAATCGCCCATATCTTTAAATTGAATTGGGCAACTTTCATCAAATTAGTTTTGTGTATATTTAAGAACAAGCTAACATAACCCACAAATTGTGTGCCTAAATTGAATATAATTGGAAAAATAAGTTCCCTGTTTGGCAACTTTGGAATGGTATTCTTGAAGATGGTCATGATGTTTGTTTTTCACATTGTACTCGTTTTTTTATTTTTATTTTCATTTTTTTATTTAAAGCAATGGCCATTGCCAAATGCCAGTTGGCATTATTCCTCCTCACCTGCCCCAAAATGTCCTTTTTTTTTTATTTTTTTTTTTTATTTTTATTTTTTGTGATTATTAAGGTCCACTCCTTTTTAAATATATTATTCTATAATTTGATTTGAGAAGGAGTGTTGGTTTAAATTTTAAAATTTGTTTGTTTTCGTCTGGGTGCGTATTTTATGAGAGTACGCCGTCCGGTCATCAACTTTGACCTAGTGTATTTTGTGACGGGACGGATTTGTATCACTACCTAATGATTAACTTGTTAGAGTGGAGGTGATGAAATGATCCTTTGTTATTTGTATTGATTTGGACACTAAAGGATAAAATTTTTTTAGCAATAATTCTATATTTTTCACTTAATTTTTGAGTAATGATCATTTTTTTTTAATAATTTTTTTTTTTTTTTTTTTAATGTCATTATAAAAAACAGTGACTATTTTATTTTTTCAAAATATTATTATTTTTTACTATTAGCTATTTTTAAAAATTGGCTGTAGAATAACTGTGATTTTTGACCCAATCATTGTGATTTTTGACTCAACTACTGTAATTTTTTTTGAAGTAAGCTCTTTTGCAGTTGGTCATATGGAAGTTTATTAGTGTTTTTTTATTTTTGTTATTTCTAAAATTGGTTCAGATCTATTGATTTTTAATTTTTAGTGTAGGCTTATGGTATGTATGGCCACACTAGATGGATCACTAAGTAGTGATCCATCCATATCAAAGTCCACCCAAAACAAACATGGGAAATTTTATTGGAATAGAAAATTTAAAATTCAAAAATGATTATGCCTCCTTATCTAATAATTAATTATGATCCGCTTGACTTATTTGTAATTCTACATATTTAATCACCTTATTATTCCATAATGTCACATAGATTTTATTTTGAACATGTCAAAAGAGAGTTATCAAATTATATTGCTTTTCAATAACACAATTATCATGGTGGCTTTCTAAATTGTAAAGCTATCATGACTATTGTAGACAATTTGAGGGTAGGGTTTTTTTTTTTATTTTTTTTTTTCACAAGTAGAAATGATTTTATTCATATTGGAACCTTCGGTAGGAGGAGAGTCGATCCACATAGGTGGCTCTTCAAGCCAAACTAAGACATCATTGATAGAATAGGCCGTTCATGGCATGCACGTGCATGCCACGCGTGCATGCCACGGACGGTCATGATCATGTATCATATTTGCGGTACATACCGTACCTAATCATTGTTGAATATATCTAGCTATATATATTTATTTATATGAAGAAGGAATTTGAGATAAGTATAAGTTTCCTTTATAAAAGAAGAAAGAAATGGAGTATGGGCATCTGTTAGGTTTCTGTCCAATTCATTTTTGGTAAGCGGACTTGGGAAGATAGAAGGTTGAGTGTCAACTCATCAAAACGTGATTCTTTTGAGGTGGTAGATTCTTTGCCTTCCTAATTAATTAATATTATTTATCATCATTATCATTACAATCAAGCAACCCTTTTAAGAATTTTTGTTAACTTGTTAAGGTGAGGCAGCTGATCTTGGAATTTTGGCTAATTGTGTCCATTTAAGAAAGAGAGTTCCAATGCAAGGAAACTTCGGATTCCAAGAGTATATATCATATATGTATATAAAAAGAATCGTATCAACCAACTTGGATTAAATACTATTTTTTCTGCATATCATGTATGCCAAAAATCACATTGATCCACTAATTAGTTCTTTTAAAAATTTTCCTGTAAAAATTTTTGTTAATTTTCAATGATTACACTTTTATACCATCTGTATTTTGAGATGCTGATATCGAATAACTATGATTTTTGACGTGCATGCATAACACCCATAAGAAGAGTATTTAATCCAACATGTCGATTTTTCTATATACATATCTCAAAAGTAGTTAAAGGCATTATACTGACTTAACTAAAGTTAGTATGTGTGCACATAACTGTATTATTATTTTCTTATGTGCATGTACACATAAGCTTATGTGAGGACTTAGTTTTTCAGCCCATATGGGATAAGTAGTTTGAAAAACCGACTGTTAGATTAGATACTCTTTTCATATATGTCATGCATGCAAAAAATCACAGTGGTTTGAATGTCAGTTCTAAAATACAGACGGTGAAAAACTATGATAGCATTCATGTTGGATACTGTCGCAGTTTTGCACAGTCTTGTATATTAAAAACCGATTGTCGGATCACTATGATTTTTGGCATGCCTGACATATATTCATAAGAACAACATCTAATTTAATTGTCGGTTTTTCAAACTACCTACCCTACGTTGGCTAAAAATCCAAGTTCTTACATAAGCTTATATGTGTACATACCCATAAGAAAAACACTATGTATAAAAACTGACTGTCGGATAACTATCATTTTTGGCATTCCTGATATTTATAAGAAGAACATCTAATCCAACAATCGATTTTTCAAACTACCTATCCTATGCTGGCTAAAAATTTAAGTCCTCACATAAGCTTATTTATAAAAACCGACTGTCGGATAACTATCATTTTTGGCATTCATGAATGTTAGGCATGCCAAAAATCATAGTGATCATACAGTCGGCTTTTAAAATACAAACTATAAAAAAAAGCGATAGTTTCAGAATCTGTATTTTAAAAACCGACTGCTAGATCATTGTGATTTTTAGCATGCACAAGAGTGAAATCAGAAGTTTTTTCAGGGGTGTCAAATAGTGGTGTCAAAATAGGCGGATCGGGCTGGGCCAGCCTGTTAAGAAAGTGGGCTAACGGGCTATCAGATATGATCGGGCTTAGCTCGTTAAGCTATTGGACTGGATCGGGCCTGTCCAATCCGACCCATTAGATTGGTCCACTAAGATAATGGGCCGAATCGGGCTAATGGATCGGACCAGATTGGGCTAATGGATCGAGGTAACGGGTTAATGGATCGGGCTAACGGGCTTTTTTGTCTATTTTAATTTTATTTCACTTTCTTTTGGTATATTTAAATTACAATGTAAAAAAAGAAAAAACTAAAAAAAAAACATGACTAGTAAAATACATGAATAAATAATAATTAAACAAAAAATAAACTTATTTTATTCATATTTCAAATGTATACAATTTTGGTAGGAGAGAGTTGCATCACCATAATTAAAAATTAAAAATATTTAAAGATTGTTGTCGAAAAATAATAATTTTAATTAAAAATATATGAGATTTTTAATTAAAAAAGATAATTTGTGACTTCTACTAAATAAGTTTTTTTTCCTTTCTAAAAAATTTAGTGAGTTCATGAATGGAAAATAATAATAATAACAATACCAAATAGACTTGTGAACAGGTTCATTTAATTGTAATTAAGACTTATTAATAGAAAAGACCCGTAATTTCTAAAATACAAAACCAACCATTGGATTGAACAAACTTCTTATGAATAATACTATGATTGCAAAGAATCATAATAATCTAATAGTCTATTTTTGAAAAATGCCAATGTAAAAAATTGTATGTTTTGTTCTTCAAAATATCACAAATCTTCTATGGTCATTATTCAAAAATTGACCATTGGATCACTATGATTTTTTGCGAGTATGGTATTCATAATGTGTTTATCTAATCCAACGGTTAGTAATTCTAAATGTCATTGGTGATTGACTCTAATCAAGTAACCTCATACAATTTTGTACTAGATGCATCTTATAATTTACTAGCTCAAGTCACATGTATATGGCTAATTATACAAGATATTTATAAAAATCTACCATTGAATAGAACAAATTTTTTATGAATATCATATTGTCAAAAATCACAGTATAATTTGTTCTTTAAAAATATTACTAATCTTTTATAATCATTGTTCAAAAATTGACAGTTAGATTGCTCTAATTTTTTGTGAGCATGGTATTCATAAGAAATTTGTTTAATCTAATAATGTTTTTTTCTAAATATTATTTTATATATATTTAATGATTATTAAATAATTTAAATGAAAGTAAATATTATCTATCATCATAATGTATCACAAGCTAATATGTAGTCTAGTGGTAAGAATTATTACATAAAATTTTAATCTTAAAGAGGTATGCGGATCAAATCCCACACCATGCAATTTTATTCATTTTACCAAAATGTGTTGGGCTTAACGGATCGGGTTAGGCTAAACAAATTGAATCAAAGAAGCCATTGGACGAATTAATGTGCGGATCGGATCAAGTCGGGCTAACAGATTAGTTCAGGCAATTTATCGGACTCGGATCGGGCCGGCCCATTAAACAAAAATTCTTATCCCGGTCCAATCCATTTCATATGGATCAAATCAGCACAGTCTATTAGTTATCGGACCGGATTGCTCCTCATCTGTTAGCTTATCGGACCGGTCAGTGGGTCAAATGGGCAGCCCGTCCATTTTGACATCACTAGTGCCAAAACTTTAAAAATATGAAAATTTTAAAGTTTAAGCATGACAAATAGATTAAATTCTAAGGCTAATAATTTATCTTAATATAGAGTTTTTAGATTTTACGGGGAATTTCACTAAAATTTGCCACAAATTTCTTCATGTCACTAACATCATATGATAAAAAAATTCAAAGAAAATAGAGAGCTTAATATAGGCAAATTATGCACACAATTTTCAAAAATTGGTATTTCAAGCTTTCAAACGCATAAATGATACAAGCGTACTAAAAGGTTAGGCCCTGTTTGCATTAGGTTTCTCTAAAATCACTTTTAGAGTTTAAAATTCTACTTGATTTATGAGATAGGATGATAATAACTTCTAAATGAATTAAGGGGTGATAGAATGATTGGAAAAATTTAAACACTAGAAGTGGTTGTGACAAAAGCTTTTAATATGAAAATTTTGATTGTGAAGACATGGTTTGCACTTAAGGCCCTGTTCACATGAACTTTTTTTAAAATCACTTTTAGAAAACTATTTCATCACATATCTTAGAAATATTCAAACCATGTCTTTTTTTGTTTTAAACATTCAAACCACGTCTTTACAATTTTCATACTAGAAGTGATAGGAATTTCATTGCCATAAGTCCTATTCAAGAAAATTTTATTGGATTAAGTCCTAAACTTATTAATATATATATTTTTAATATTAAACTACCCTCAAAACCACCTCCTTTCCGGTCCTTTCCCAGATTATACTCCCTAATGTCGATTAGACTAGGTAAAAGCTAAATTATATAATTTTAATTAGCTTATACTGAGCAGTCTCTGAATATAGACATGAGACGATCCGCAGATCTTCAACCGCCCTTTTAGCCTTATCTAGTTAAGGCTGAGTCTGATCTTGTTAGAATCCCCCATGTATAAACATTCCATATCCAAAAACATTTCAAGTTCCTGCCTTTTTGATATGGGATAATGGTAGTGTATATAGATTGGAGATGTCGATCAATGAGCCAGAGTTTATTGGTATGCCCAATTTGATCCAGTAAGGAGTCGTTGGTCTCGTTGTTAGAAAGCGAGGCCTTCGTTCTCTTTTTCCGAATCAGGCCGATTTTTAGTTTTGTAATGAAATTTCCTTCGCCTTTTGAATTTTCAGTAGGGGCCTTTAGTGGTTGTTGAATTGCTATTGCGACTAGTACTAGTCTTCGGTTAAAGCAGTGGGCAGGGGCTTTTCCAATTCCTGGGAGTTTCATTCCAAGTTTCCTCAATCAATTGTATACATTCTCTGCATTTAGAAGCCATTGTTGATCCATCCTCTATCTTTCTCTTTCTACCTCCTCTTTTTTTTTTTTTTTTGTTTTTCTTTTTGTTCTTGCTTGCTGGAAAAACAAAGTGTTTTTGTTCTTTTGTTTTTTGGGTAAAATGCATTGACCTCCCCTGAGGTTAGGCGTAATTATACGGACCTTCCCTGAGTTTCAAAATATGCCAAACACTCCCCTCAGGTTTGATGCTATGTGCAAATACCTCCCATCTGTTACACTTTACGTAAAAAAAGCAACGAAAGTTGCTGACATCAGCCACTAATTTTCTCAAAATGCCCATTTTGGCCTTATCACTGTTTAGAACTTGTAAAATGACCAAATTGACCTCAAACATTATTAAATGACCACTACAAATGGAATTAAATGTCCATACCACCCTCATTAAATCAATCAAAAGACAAATATACTATCGATTGTAAGGGTTGAAAAAATGCCTAGGAATGCCTTTTCACCTCCAATATGGCCATTGGACACTTAGAACCAAGCATTGCCCAAGGTTTATATATATATAAAGCAATGAAAGAAATAAATATCAGAATATTTCTAGTAGATCCAAAATAACCCATAAGTTCACCTCCTAAAGCATAACAATAAGAATGCAAGGGGCCTGGACATTGACTCGATTTTTCAATTACAACTTATCGTGAATAATAATAAAAATACACAAAAAGAAATGAATAGAAATTCAAATACAAAGAATAAAAAGATCTTGTCTATAATTTTTTTTTTTTTTAAGTATGGACAATTTTTGGGTCTCCTACAATGTGAAGGTCCTCAACATTGTCTTTGATATTACAATCACCATAGTATCCATAAGAGAGAGCGAATGCAGGTAATCAAATAATCAAAGACTCTAAGGCCGCGTTTGGCTATGTTCATAAATACAATTTTATGTACTCAGTCTGAAAAGGGAAAATATAAAAATTAAAAATTAAAAACTTATTTGTGAGCATGTTTTCAAAAACTATTATCTAGATTTTTTCCCCAAAACAGCCCATTTTCATGAGGGAATATCAAAATTATATTCCCCATTTCTGTTTTGTGTTTCCTGTTCAAGAAGAAAACTACTAAAACAACACATTCTCAAAATATTTGCCATTTTGTAAAAATGTGCTTGTGACAGAAAATTGTATTCTCCACTTGTCCTTCTAATTCACATTCCTTTGGACAGTGTTCTATTCCTTTTTGACTTGCCTTTTTTTTTTTCTTCAGTGTTAAATAAAAAGTAGTATATAAATTGTGTTGCCTGATGTTATGATTGATGCTCTGTTTTTTCATTAGACATGTGTAGTGCCAACAATATGTTTAAGATACTCTTTGTTTTTGGGCTTTTAATTGCTAAAGGTTGTGCAAAACATGAAATCATTTCCACAAAATTACAGCAGTCTTATATATTTGTCTTCAATGAACAAACAACCAGGAAGAATACGCTTTCAATAATATCAACACCCAATAAGTTGGCGAAATGCAAAAACCCATGTGAATACATGGGGAACCAGAAAACCATAGCTGAAATGCACTTTGAAACCCCAAATTTCTAATGTGATTTAAGGAACCATAAAATTCATGTAAAAAAAAAAAGAAGCAGCTTGGAGACAGGACATATGTGTGTTGAGAGTGAGAGAGTGAGAGAGATAGATAGAGAGAGAGAGATGGGTTGTGGTCCTTGTGGAGGAGTGCTTCAAACCAATCAAGCTTCATTCCAAACTCTAAAAGTTCTTCCAATCACAGTATTTGAGAGTTGGAGAGATTGAGTGGATTTGGATGTGGAAGATGAAGAGATGGAGTGAGGGTTTCGTATGGAGGTAGGTTAATTTGCATGACTGAGAAACGAGATTAGCAAGTGAACATGGAAAATTGCAAATAGATGAGGGTAATTTATAAAGAAGAGAGAGATTGAATAATTCAATTGTATTTCTAATTGATTACGTTTCAACTATTTATATACAAATCTAAGTATCAGAAAGATAACAACAAAAATAAAAGATACGGATAAGAAAAGCAGAAGATTAAGTTTATCCGCTGTTACACAAAATAGGGGATTAAGTTTATCTACTATTGGTGATAGGCTGAATTTGTTAGCCTGGTATGGTTGGATTAGTATGATCCTTAACACGCCCCCGCAAGATGGAGCTCCCATTGGAGATACCAATCTTGGAACAAAGAAGAGAGAGTTATTGTTTGGAAAAGGGCTTGGTGAGAGCATCAGCAAGTTGGTCCGAAGTTGGAACATAAGAAACACGAAGAGATCTTTGGGATACTTTGTCACAAACAAAGTGAAAATCAATGGCAATATGCTTCATGCGAGAATGGAAGACGGGATTAGCACAAACATAATTGGCACCAATGTTGTCACAATAAATAACCGGGGTACGAGACAAAGGAAAACTGAGTTCGGATAGGAACCCATGCAAGTTCTGCTGTTGTGGTTGCAATGGCGCGATACTCAGCTTCTGTGGATGACCGAGCAACTGACCGTTGTTTCCTTGAGCTCCAAGAGATAGGCTTACCACCAAGAAAGACCACATAAGTAGTGGTTGAAGTACGATCATCTTGATTTCCAGCCCAATTCGCGTCAGAGAAGGCATGTAAGGAAGGATTTTGTTGACGTTGAAGGTGAAGTCCGTGAAAATTTGTGCCCTTAAGGTAGCGGAGTAATTGTTTAGCAGTAGTCCAGTGAGATTCAGAAGGTTGGTGAATAAATTATGAGAGTTTGTTAACGGCAAAGGAGATATCTGGGCGGGTGAGATTAAGATATTGCAATGCCCCAATGACACTCCGGTAGTCAGTAGCATTTGCAGGAGGTGACCCATCATTAAGAATAAGGGAGCCCGTGGTAGGAAGATGAGTGCTAACCTCCTTAGCACCATCCATTCGAGTGCGGACCAGGAGATCACAAATATACCTGTGTTGTGAGAGAAAGAGACCTGTTGGTATAGGTAGTACTTCAACACCAAGAAAGTAATGTAGTGTGCCAAGATCTTTAATAGAAAAAATTTGTTGAAATAACATGTATGAAACGAGTGATGGAAGACGAATCACTGCCTGTTACAATCAAGTCATCAACATATACTAGAAAATACATTAAAGAACCATTGTGATGATAGGTAAAGAGAGATGGATCAGATTTGGCATTGAGAAATCCATAGGAGAGCAAAAAAGAGCGAAGCTCATGATACCACGCCCAGGGAGCTTGCTTGAGACCGTAAAGGGATTTACGAAGCTTGCAGACAAGGGTGGGATGCTGCGAATCTATAAAACCCGGAGGTTGAGACATGAAAACTTCCTCAGAGAGTGTGCCATGGAGAAATGCATTGTTGACATCGAGTTGGCGAATTGGCCACCCATTTGTAACAGCAAGACTAAGAACAATGCGAATAGTCGTAGGTTTGACAACAGGACTGAAAGTCTCTTTGTAATCAATGCCCGGTCTTTGGTGAAAACCTTTTGCTACCAAACGTGCTTTGTAGCGATCTATTGTACCATCCGGTTTTCGCTTGGTCCGAAATACCCATTTACAACCAACAAGGTTTTGAGAGGGAGAAGGGGAGACAAGATCCCACGTCCATTATGCAGTAAAACGTTGAACTAAATTGACATTGCAGCACGCCAGTTGGGGTCACGAAGAGCCTGCGAGGCACAAGTGGGCTCCAGAGAATCAGGTAGGCTATGTTTAGTGGTGGTGTGCAATTGCTTGTTTGGTTTGAAGATGTCATGTTGAGAGCGGGTAACCATGGGATGTGTGCAAGGTAGGGGAAGAGGTGGGTTGGTGAGTTGCACTGCTAGAGGAGATGAAGTAGCAGTGGGCTGGATAGGTGCTGCTAAGGGAGATGCAGGGGGCTGGGTGGTATGGGAATCCACAGATGAAGGGAAAGATGCATCTGCACAACCCAATGAAGACGACATTCATTGAGGAAGGCCGTGAGACTGGTTGCCTTGAGGAGCTAGGCATGAGTGGCACCAAGTGGGGCAACTGGTCATCAAGTTATATTAAAAGCACTGAATCAGAGGTGGGGCAGTTTTTAATGGAGTGAGAGGGAAATTGGGACTCATCAAATACCACATGACGAGAGATGAATAATCGTTTTGTGGAGGGATCATAACATTTGTAAGCACTTTGGGTAAGAGAATAGCCGAGGAAAATGCAAGGGCGAGAACGAGGTTCAAGTTTGTGTTTGGTATAAGGGCGTAACCAAGGGTAACAAAGGCAACCAAAGATGCGCAGTTTGGTATAGTTAAGAACATCACCAAAACAAGCTTGGAATGGGGAAATATGGTTGAGAATTGGGGTAGGAAGACGATTTATAAGGTAAGTGGCAGTTTGAAAAGCATAAGACCAAAACTCAAGTGGAAGAGAAGAGTGGTGAATGAGCGTTAGGCCAGTTTCAACGATATGACGGTGGCAACGTTCGGAAGTGACATTGTGTTGAGGAGTATGGGGCGGCCTTGTGAGGTGAGAAATACCAAAGGTGGCAAAAAAATGTTTAAGTTTTTGAAATTCTCCCCCACCATCCGAAAAAATGGATATGATTTTCGTTTTGAAATAATTTTCTACAAGAGCCTTGAAGGTGGGAAAAAGAGTAAAAACATCAGATTTATTCTTAATAGGATAGAACTAAATGTACTTAGTAAAATGATCCATAAAGATGACAAAATATTTATTATTATCAATTGAATCAACAGGAGCAGGCCCATACATCTGTGTAAACAAGTTCAAGAGGACTATGACTCTTAAGAGAGGACACATGAAAGGGCAGCTTGTGACTCTTCTTGCATTGACAAAATGGGCATAATGTAGAGCATGGAGGTGTGGACATGACAGGTAGTGAGAATTTATGAAGAAGCGAGTGAAGAGTACGACTAGAGGGATGGCCGAGATGCTTGTGCCACTCGGACATTGGAGTTTTGACACCAACCAGAGCAGAGGGCTGGACAGGCACAGTCATAGGCCATTCATAAATGTCATTTTTATTCGGGCCGCGAAGAAGTGTCTCTCCCGTGTGTAGATCCTTCACATAAAAATGAGAGGAAAAAAATTCAACGGAAGTTAGTGTAGACATCCATTTTTTACCATGAGTATGGTCATTAATGGTTGCCTATGATTATAAGTGAAATAGGGTGTCAAAACCCTAAGTTCCTAGTTTTACCCTTGTGAATAGTTAGGTTGAGGTCATTATCACATGTAGGTTTTTAGGTAAATTGAGTCGGTTCTTTTTGCATTAGGCTTTTAGAGAGTCTAGGAACATCCCTGTTAAATTTCACGGCATTCTGAGCAAAACTTGATAGAAAATAAGGCATTTTGTGACTTGAAGGGCAGTACTGTCCTTTTGATCACAAAAGCTCTGAATGACTGTCGGCTTGTCTCGAATGGCCTCGAGGCTTTAGCATGGATAGTTAGGGTGTGTTTGGTAGCTAAGTTGATTAGTGGCAAGGTCTGTTGAGCCTCCTGGCTCATGATTGGCTCTTAAGGCCCAACAGGCCATTTCAAGCTCATATTAGGGTTTTAACCGGAAATGACCGGGATTCGATCTTTTTATCAAACCAAAGCCTTCAAAGGCTTCAATGCACTTTCTTAAAATGTTTTAAAACTTGTTTCGAGAAGTAGAAATGGTTTTTACGACCAATCGGTTAGTGGATTTCAAAACCCTAAAAGGGCCCGATAGGCCCAAAACAGCTAATCGGCTTGGTTTCTCTCAACCCCTTGAATTTGGTTAAGGTTTTTCATCCTCAAACTCTTCTAGAAACATGGAGAATCGAATCACGATCGTTTTGGTGCTTGAATCGTCAAATTTGGACTTAAAACGGGCCCGGAAAGCTGAAAACAGCCGAGACGGGTCGAGATAGGGCAAAATTGGGTTGAGGGCTCGATGACCATCCCTCCATGGACGGTTGGCCGTCCAAGATGGACGGTTGACCATCCTAGGGTGGACGGTCATCCATGCCCAATGCCCAGATTCGCCCAATTTTGATTTTTTGAGAGTTTGGATGCTTTGGGACTCTTTCAATGGCTATCTAACTCAGCTATGAGGGTTTGGTTTGACCTTGAAGACCTTGGAAGGCACATTTAGGGCCCTTGGATTATTCCTTAGGGTTTTAATGTGGACCATTGATCAATTTGGAGCTTTTCTATATATACATCACCTAGGAATAAGTTTAGGGGAGGCTAACTTTGCATTGGAGACTTGGAGGCACTTGTAGCAGCCCTCCATACCATAGCCACGAAATTGGAGGCTATTGAAGCTTGAAGAAGAGAGCTTGGAGCTTGAAGAAAGAGGCAAAGAGGTAAGGGTTCATATCCCATGGTGTTCATAAGGTGATTCTACATAACATAATTGAGAATAGGTGCATTTAGGATAGTTTAAATTTCTGCATAATATATAGGATAGTTTCTTCTAATTATATGTATAATATAAGATAGGAATGCATGTTTAGAAGTGATGTTTAGATGTCTAGGAGTAGTATGAATCAAGTCTTGCATATAGGAATTTAGTTTTGCATAGTTAATTTTCTGTTTTGAGTCACATTGTAAGTTTAAATGTTCATGCATGATGAATATGGTTTTCTTCTTCATTAAAAAGTATGTTGATTACTATATGAGTGTTATGAATATGTTTAGGATTTATTTTATGACTAGAGTGCATGTTAGGAATAGGTTTTGTTCTTATGATTTCCTATTTCATATTAGATAGTAATGCATATTAAATAGTTTGAGGCTTTTTTTTTTTGGATAATTTAGTTTGAGGCTTTATCATGCTAGGATGATTAGAAGTAGGGTCATGCATTGTTCTTCCATAAAATAGCATTGTTATTGTTCTTGATTATTAAGGTTCATCACATGGAATATTTGCGATTTTGATTGTGATCGAGGGAGCAATCAAAGGTAAGTTTCTTCCCTTGTGGTAGACTTGATAGTTTTAAACATGAACATATGCTATCTATTGATTGTTTTGCATGAGTATCTTAGTCTATTATATTAGCATGTATGTTAGGATTTTTATTTAGTATTTTATGTGGATTAAGAATGGTTTTCAAGTCATTTTAAGTATGTATTCAAATCTGTCCAGATTTGAATATATGCTTTAAATGGACTTTTTTATGATTTTTAAATCACATTTTGCATTGTTTTATATATAATAATGACAGTATATCATGTTAGATTGCATCTTAGCTCATCTTCACATTTTTTCTTTGTTATTTTCATGGGTTTTAATTTATTTTTAGAGATACATTCAAATCTGTCCATGGATTGAAAGTCACTTTAAAGTAAGTTAAAAATCATTTTTAGGGCCAAATCCAACTTAGAAATATGCCTAGGTTCACATAGTTTGATTAGATTGCATTTAGGGTCATTTTTCATGCATTGATCGCATTGTTTGTTGCATTTTTTATTTATTTTATTTAAATTCCAGCAAGCATGCACTTAGTATTTTAGGTGTTTAGACTAACCTAGGATTAGCTAGAAACCCTAGGATTAGGGGGATCATTTGATCCCACTTAGGATTTTTCTTTGTTGTAAGAATTACACTAGATTTAGAATTCTAATGAATTTAGGATCCTATTTTCGAGAGGATTTTCAAAACTAGTATTTTACTAAAATTAATTCACTATTAAATGAATCCCAATGAAATTGGAACTCTTGAAATTGACTTGGAATGAAATTCCACATTTTGAAAGGATTTGATTCGGGATAGAATTCTCATTTTGAAAAGAGTTGTGATTGGATAAGAATTATGTTTTAAAAAGAATTCTAACTTCATTGAGAATCTATTAATTGATGAATTATTTTCTAAAAAAGAATTTCAAAATGATAAAAACTCTCGAAGATAGAGTCTTGGATAAGATAGAATGCTAATGATAGTGTAGTTCATTACAATAGGAGAATCCTAGGGTAATCGAACTACGTGGACTTTGATCCTTATCAAGAAATTGGTAAGGTATGTAGGCAGTCAATAGGGCGCAAGTCCAATCTTAGGATGACTCTGTGTCTCCTAAGGTCTTTAGGATTCTTGTTTACTTTGGTATTATCTATTATCTATTATTATTATTATTATTATTATTCATATTTCTTGTGGTTGATTAGATAAATAGGATCATCATGATAAGATTTTGATAAAGCCCAATAGTAATTAGGAGACCTTTAATTAGGGCGAGGTGGGTGCCTACAAGGAGTTCCTTGGAACCTTCCCACTTCGTAACCTAGCCCCCGAATCCTATTTTGGTTTGAAGACTTGCTTTTTTCCTAAAAATATGGAGTCAGTGTTTTATTGAAAATAAAACTCTTTTTGTGGTTTCCTTGTTCCCTAAAAATAAGGTGGCGACTCCCAGTTTTTGAACACTTATCCTTTTTCAAAACCCAATTTTTAGTGGATAATAGAGAAGGATAAACGTGGATAATTGTTACCACACTAAAAATCGGTCAATGATTGTTAAGGCCGAAATTCTCAAAGCAAGATTCTTGTAAGGCCGAAATTAAGAAAAAAGCATTATATGTATTCGGTCTATAAAAAATCGACCATGAAAAGATCAGGCCAACAAAATATCCTCTATCAAATGTGGCCTTGATAGCCTTGATACATCCAAAATGAACGTAGGTGATCAAATAACAGAAAGACACGTGGCAGCATCTGACGAGGAGCTCAAATGCATGTTGATATCTGATGAGAAACGTGGCAACGTGGCAACATCTGGCTGGGAGTTCGAATGCACGTTCATATATGAAGACCAGATCAAAGATATGGGAGATACACGATCTCAACTAATCCCATAAAATGTGGAACGTCTATAACTTTTAGCCAACTGGGATTTGACACATGGAATTAGTTACAAACACATTCAGCCTCTATAAAAGCTGAAGGGGACAAAGAAACAAGGGATCCACGATCAAATTCAAGCATCAGCTTTTAATCTTTTATCTCTGTTTTAGTTTTCCTAGTTGTTTTTCAATTCCTTAGGAGTAATTCATCGTGTAACTGAAGAATCTAAACTCTTGTTTGGTCAGGGATTATTCTCTGTTCGTTTTATTGAAAGCTCATTTGACAAGTCTACACTCAGCCAATATATGGTACGTATTTGTTTCTTTTGAGTTTATTATATTCCAATTTTATTTTCTTTATATTCAACACTGTAAAAGTCCTTGAGGTTTCAAGGCAAGGAGAATCTACAATCATCTGATTGTTTGTAGTTGGCATGCCCGCAACTCACACACATCTTTCTAAAGAACCGATTTGTTGCCAACATTTTTGGCACGCCCGGTGGGACCCTAAGTGTTAAAATAATTTATTTCTATGGCTCCTAAGAAAGATAACACAAAAGATAAAGCCAAGGAAAATATAGAGGTATCTGACTCACTTGATGATACTGTCTCAAGTCCTCAAGCAAGACTTGAGGAATTTAGAGAAACTCAAAAACAAGCTTTGGCTAATAATGTTTTAGCCGCATGCAGGATGCATTTTGATGAGAGAATGCATGAGCAGAGCCAAGCAATGATGTCCTAAATGGCCAACATTTTAAAGACTTTTACAGAGTCTAACCAAATGGTGGCCAATGGTCTAAAATCGAATATGGATAGGGTAATGGACTTTATGACTGAAAACTCGGTCCTGCAATGAATCAAGACTCGGCCTCAAGTGTTAGGAATAGAGGCCGCAATACAGACACAGTAGAAAATCAGAATTTTCAATACGGCCAAGTTAAAATACAACAAAGGCCGAACGGAAATTTTGATCCAGTAAGTCAAATTGGCAGTATGAACCAAAACCAAATGTTTAGTACACCCATACACATGACTTACAACAATCCTGTGTATAGGCCAAACGTTGGCCCAAGTGGAACAAAGGAAGTTCCCATGAATTATGCACAGACTAACATTACAAGTTCCCCAATGCCCAGGGGGCAACAGATGTTCGGCCAATCCCAGGCAACAAATGCTGGGGGGCAACCGAATTTCAATTCTCCAGTCCAAAATGCACCAATGGGACCTATAAAAAGTAGTGGACAATACACACAAGGATACCCTTAAGTCCAAACTCCACATAATCCCATACCTACACCCCATGTCAATCACATGTACGACCAACAAAATATGGCCGAATATCCTTTAGGAAACCAGTTAAGGGGAAATATGTTTGAGCCAGCTCATCCAAATCGGCCTTACCTCAACCGAGATGAGGTGGCCGGAATAATTAGTTAACAAATGGGCGGTCTGTGTAGTCCTAACATCAGGACAGCGTATATCAAGCCTTACCCCGATTATATTGACCAACTATACGAGTTCCCTAGACAATACAAAGTTCCAGACTTCTCATTATTTTCTGGAGATAACAAACAATCCACTTACGAACATGTCGGCCGATTCACCACCCAGTGTGGAATAGCAGCGGCCAATAGTTTCCTTAAATTAAGGCTATTTTCTAATTCCCTGACGGGTTCAGCCTTTGATTGGTATGTAAACCTGCCACTAGGATTAATAACAACGTGGCAGGAATTGGAACGCACATTCCACCTTAGATTTTATAGAGCAGAGGCCGAAGTTACGGTCGGAGATTTGGCTCGAATGTACCAAGAGCCAGGAGAGAAAATAGAGATATTTATCTCTAGATTCCGTATTGCAGAGAATAAATGTAGGACCACCTTATCACAATCTGATTATGTAAAAATGGTGATGGGTGGCCTTAATATTGAGAATAGAAAAAGATTCGTAGGTCAAGAATTCATCGACCTAGGACACCTCTTATCAGCAGTCTCTAGATATGAAAAAATTCTAGAGGAAGAAAACCAGAGGAAGATATCCTCTAGAGGGACCTACTATAGGCCATATTCATGCAAAGCCCTAGTGAGGGCTAAATCAGATGTCACAGAATCAAAATCAAACGGTCAAAGAAGGCCGAACAACGATAACTATAGAGAAAGGAAATACGATTTTGATGTGACAAAAACGGAACAAATCTTTGACTTTCTACTCAAAGATAGGCAGATAAAGTTGCCTGAAAACCATATCATACCATCAATAGATGAAATAAAAAATAAAAAATATTGTAAATGGCACGACTTATGGTCGGATAATACAAATAATTGCATCGTTCTGAGAGATGCAATCCAAAAATCCATCGGTGAGCAAAAACTAAAATTTAGTGAAACCGATAAAATAGTGAATGTAGTAGATGAGGATGATCCTTTCCCTGCAGAGTTTTCGATTAACATGTTATATATGCAGGAGTCAAAGAAGCAAATGGCCGCTCCACCTACACCTGATGCGGCCAAAGAAAAAGGAAAAATCACCTCGGACAATCATGTACAGGCCGAATCACGTAAACAATCGGCCATGAAAAAGTTCAGCATCACAACAAGGGAACCAAATCTGGAGGACTACGCTTTTTCAGGCACCTACCACAAATACAGAAAGTGGGCGAAACAATCACTCCAGCAATACAGCTTAATCAATGGATACCCAGTCCATTGTGGAAGATGTTTTATGGAGTTGGCCAAGCCAAAGCAACAGTCACGTTTCCTAAATGGTACAAATACGGTCGAAAGCACTATCATTGAAAATAAACGCCGTAGGCCATTAATGAGAGACTATAAGCCAGATTTTGAGTTCCGAGCCCAGAACCATGAAGCCAAGATCGGTTCTAGAGAGGTCAAAAAAACCTTCAATCCTCAAGGCATGAGCTTTAAAGTGTCTCTGAGGAACGACATGCTGATCGAAGATGCCGGATTGAGTAATACCGGCGACAAAAAAAGGGCCACCTTCAGGAAGCAAGGCCGAAAAGTCTCCACCCGAAAAAAGGGTCAACTGCGAGAAAGGGAAGCAGCCATCTCCAAAGAATAAGGCCGAAAGATCCCCTCAAGCCCTGATAGCCAAAGGAAATAGAGATAAACCACTATCTCCTGGGGCCAATGCAGAAACATCTTCTCGACCTAGAATGGTCAAACCTCCCCAGACACAGCCTAGTAATAGATGGTTACAGGTCAGACATCCCAAGTTCCCACAACACCGGGAGACCGAGCTGACCAAAACACAGTTAAGGCGTGCACAGAGAAGGTTTGCTGAACAGAAAAAACAAATTTTAGCACGGATAAGAGGTATCCGTATCGGCCAGAACAAATAGGTACGGGCTGACAACAACAAAAGGGGCAAAATAGAACCAGGTGGTCGAGGGAAGGAAAAAACCAATCCGGAGCAGCATGGAGAACACTTCATCCAATTCGGGACATTGCCAATTGAAACCCAGGCAAAACCAGAGCATTCTCACCCTTGTTAAAGATTCGGTCAGAAGACGATTTTGTGTGGGAGAGGCATCACCAAGAAGCCTTCGAGAAGATAAAAGAATATCTATATAAACCACCCGTCTTGATGCCGCCAATAAAAGGGAAGCCGCTCAAATTATATATATCGGCCTCTGATAGCTCATTGGGTGCGATGTTGGCCCAAGACAAAGAAAACGGCTACGAACAGGCCGTATTTTATTTAAGCAAGTCTTTGAACAATTTAGAAATAAAGTACAATGCGGTTGAAAAGCTGTGCTTTTCTTTATATTTTGCTTGTATTAAACTAAGATATTATATGATTCCTTTTAAGGTCTATATCATTTCTCAGACCGATGTTATTAAATATATGCTTAATAGACCGATCGTGAGAGGAATAATCGCTAAGTGGACTTTAGTGTTGATTGAATTCAGCCTAATATATGTCCTACAAAAAGAGATAAAAGGCCAAGCGTTGGCCGATTTTTTAGCTGATCACCCCAATATCGATCTTGAGCCCGAAATTTTTCCTAGTATTGAGATAGGTAATATCGGTTTGGCACCTTAGACCCTGGCTTTTGATGGTTCAAGGACGGAGAAAAGTGCTGGAGTAGGGATCGTTATCGTTTCGCCTACGAAAAAGGTAACTTGTTTTTCCCTTAAATTAGATTTTGAATGCTCAAACAATCAAGCCGAATATGAAGCATTAATTATCGGCCTGGAAATTTTACTTGATTTGGGGGTAGTGGCCGTAAAGATTAAGGGAGACTCCCAACTTGTTATTAAACAACTAACAGGGGAATATAAATGTTTAAGTAAGTCCTTAATTAAGTATTATTACAAAGCCAAACAATTGCTTGACCGATTTATTGAGGTCGAAATGCAATTTATTCCAAGGAATGAAAATAACGAGGCCAATGAAATGGCCCAAATAGCCTCAGGTTTCAAAATTCCTTTAGGAATATTTAAGAAGATGGTCACGATTGAAAAAAGAGTTGAATCTTCGGTTTTATTTTTAGTCAACCATGGAATAATGAATTTAGATATTACTCAAGAAGATTAGAGATTTCCTATCATTGAGTAGTTAAAAGATCCGACCAAAGAGACGGACATCAAAATTAAGAGGCTTTCATTGAAATTTGTTTTGTTAAATGACGAATTATATAAAAGGAGCCCGGACAGCTTATTACTACTCTGCATACCACAAGAAAAAGCGATGCAGGTTATGGCCGAAGTTCATGAAGGAATATGCGGCGCACACCAAGCCGGCATAAAGATGAGATGGTTAATAAGACGATACGGCTATTTTTGGCCGAATTCATTTAAAGAATGCATAAAGTATGCTAAAGGATATCAAGCCTGTCAAAGGTATGGCCCAATTCAACATGTGCCTGCTGTTCCACTACATCCCATTGTGAAACATTAGCCATTTAGAGGATGGGCCATTGATATAATTGGTAAAATTTTTCCACTATCTACTAAAAAACATGCATTCATTTTAGTTGCCACTGATTATTTTACAAAGTGGGTTGAGGCTATTCCCTTAAAAACGGTCACACAGACCGAAATAATAAAATGTCTCAAAGAAAACATTATCCACAGATTTGGTCTTCCACAAACAATTACGGCCGACCAAGGATCAGTTTTTACTGAAGTAATGGCTTTCGCAAAAGAATATGGTTTTGAAATAATACATTCAACACCTTATTATGCTCAAGCCAATGGACAGGCCGAATCAACCAACAAAATTTTTGAAACTCAATATTGAAAAAATGGTGGAAGATAATCCAAGGATTTGGCATGAATTCTTGTCTGAAGCGTTATGGGCTTACAGGAATTCTAAAAGAGAAAGTACGGGAGTAACTCCTTTCAAGTTAACTTATGGTCATGAAGTTGTTTTACCAATGGAAATAACAGTTCGGTCAATGAGAGTGGCACAACAAAATTATTTATCAAATCAAGATTATTCAGATGCCATGTTGACCGAACTTGAAGACCTTAATGAATTAAGGCTTATAGCACTTGATCATTTAAAAGCACAAAAGGACAAAGTCGCTAGAACTTATAATAAGAAAGTTCGACCTAAAACATTTAGTGAAAATGATCTAGTTTGGAAAGTTATTTTACCAGTCGGTACCAAGAGTAATGAATTCAGAAAATAGTCCCCAAATTGGGAAGGACCTTTCAAGATTTATAAAGTATTAAAAGGCGGAGCCTATCACCTACAAGATATGGATTCAAACATCCATAATCGGCCAATTAATGGCCGTTATCTTAAAAAGTATCATACTACTATGTGGGAACAGTGCTACAAAAATATATGAACAATAGGCATATTAATAAAACAAGAAACGGCTAAAAGGCCGAAAAGATAGTATGATGCACCAGCGAGTCACCTTTTGACCGCAAAAAATCAAAACATCAAAAGTAACCAAAATACATCAAGGCCGAAAGGCCGAAAATTTTTTAAAATAATCCAGAAGGCTTAACGGCCAAAGAAAACTGTTCAGAGACAACAAAATCATGCAAGAAAATTTTAAGGCTGAGGGACGGTAGGTGCGCTAGCTACGGGATCAGATGAGGCCAAAGGATTACTCTCTTTTTCAGCTACTTCATCAACAACTTGTGATTGAGAAGAGACAAGATCGATTGATGAGGGATCTGTTGGTAATGATGCACTCAAAGAAAACTTCAGAGAATCCACTGCCCTAGCCCAATCAGATATGGCCAAGGCTGACCTCTCAGAAGCTAACTTTATCTGGATTCTTGTCTTCTCTGCTTGAGCACTATGGACTTTGAGTGAATAAGATAATTCCTCAACAACCTTGGCCGTATTAAGCATGTCTTCGTTAGCCTTCGCTTTCACTTCTTTGGCCTTCTCAATCCCATGCTGCAAATCCCGGAGCTCTTTCTTCAAGTTTTCGATTCGGTCAGAAATGGCAGAGATAGTCCTCACACTCTCTTGGTTCATCAGCTGAAAAGTCTCCATGTTCTTCAAGTGAACCCGAGCCTCAGACTTCATTTCTTCACCCCTTTGTAGATTTTTCTCCCCTTCTTCAATTTCCTTGCAGGTCTGTTCATAACCTACAAATATATTCACAAGGGAAGATACGAAGGCCTGAAGGTTCGCACTAAGGCCAGGGGTAAGATCAGAAGATGACAAAAGGACATCAGCAGAAGATCTAATTCGGTCAGACTCCTTGCAGGCATCTGAAAGAGTCATGGTCGCAACGCTCATCAAATAACTCTTTGCTTCAGAAACATCGGTCTGCTTTGGAGTTGGAGGCTTCACTGGCTCTGTAGACTCTCCCAAGAAAGATCGCAACCAGGTTAAAGTGTCACTTGGATCGACCAATGTAGGCCGACTCTGGCTAGGACCAGAAGGAGGTGTTTGGACAGGTGTGACAGATGATCGGATGAGAAGGATAAACAGTAGGAAGAACGAAGTCAGTAGCAGCATGGACAGCAGAATCGGCCAAGGCTGATCTTTTTAAAAGCTGAGGAGATGGTTCACTAGACGGCATACCGGATGTATCTGTTTGGGACTCGAAAGGAACAGGTTGACTCTGATGGCCCAAAGATTTTAAGAAGAGAATCTAGATCCAGTCGGTCTTTCGACTGCTTGGCCACCTTGGCCGCTGGAGCTTTTACCGTGGCTTTACTTGGCGCCTTCTTTTTGGGTTGACGAGGTGGAGGATTGGCATCAACCAGAGCATCATCTTCTTCAGATGAAGGAATTGGTCATGAAAGGCGTCCCAGTTTATTCGTCTTTTAAACCGATGTTTTGAAAAATAAATCCTTTTGTAGATTTTTCTTTCTTAAAATCACATCTTGCATTTCGTCAAGAATTTGACAATATCTGGATTGTACCCATTTGATCCCATAAAACTTTTCAAAGGCCAAGACCGATTGATAATCTTCATACTGGTTTAGAGGTATACCTTTTTTCTTCTTTTGCTTTTTTTCTCCTGCAAACTGAACAGAAGACGAACAGTCAGCGTTGCTAGATTCGTTATCAGAAGTACAGCTAAGAAGGAATCTATCAACAAACTCATTCGACCGATGCGGCCTCAAATATTCAGACCAAAAAACATCAAAATCTGCAGTAGCATCTTCGTTGATTGGAAATGGAGGAACTAATGCAGGCCGAATTAATGTATAAATTCGGTCAATCCCTTCTACATCAACTTCCCTTATAAGTGCTGGTCTCTCCAAAGAACCACCAATGACCGAAAAAGTTATAGGAAAAGGGATGGATTGTGTCAAACCAAACTGGCGGGCTACATAATGAGGATTGTAAGTTTCTACCCCACAAAGATTATTGGCGAATTTCTCAATAATGACCCTATGGTGAATATCCCTAGCTGTCAAGACACTACTCCAAAAATTCAACAAGGGCACAGACCGAAGAGAGAAATTAATAGCTTTGGCTACCCACAAAGGAAGAAGTGAAGAGTTGTCATAAATGAAAAAATGAGATCGGTCTGCATCAAAAAAGAAAAATTTGAAACAAGAAGAAAAAGTTGGAAGTTCACCATCATAATGGATAAATTGATAACCAAGAGATGGCACGCTAGACCGAAGAGAAAAGCTCGGACTAATGGAAGGAAAATAAGCATGAAGCCATATTTGAAGCATCCATAAGGGACCACCCCAGGTTTTAAAATCAGAGGTCAAAAGATGATAGATCCCACGATAAAGACTGGATAAAACAAGAGGGCCCAGAGATACTTTGTGTCCATAACTGAGAAAATATGTCAATTTTAAATCGGCCTTTACAACTTGAAAGGCCGCAGTACAAAATAAATACTTGCTTATCCAAAATAATAGGAAAGCAATATATTCGGTCTGAGATATATCTCCCTCTTTTTGATTGAATTTGGTAATGAAATTTCGGTAAGAAGAATGTTTTCGGTCAAAAATGGGAAAGGAACTATCGTCCTCAGGGAATGAAGTACTAGCATTCACATAACCCCCATAAGCACGAAGACCGAATAAAGCGGCCAAATCTAACAGTGTTGGGGTCATCATGCCTTTATTGAAATGAAAACTATTGGTCGAAATAGACCAGAAACATAGAGCAGAAAGAAGAATAGGCCGATTCATAAGGATGGGAGACCTAGAAAAATATATGACCTCATGCAAACCAGAGACTTTCCATTCTTCAGCCTTAACCGCAACAATACGATCGAACCACTCGTTCTAATCAGGAACAGTAGTTGGCCAACACCTAATGGTACTCTCTAAGGCAGAAAATATCGTTGAATTAGGGTTTTCAAAAACAAAGGTTTCATCCTTGTGCTTTGGGAAAATAGATTGAACAGAAGATACAACAGCAAAATCAATGAATCGAGGGCCTAAAGTATAGGAATCATCCAAAGGAGATAATACCTGAGTTGCAACAACGCTAGGATTAACTTCCTGGAACTGTTGAAGGCGATATTGACCAGAAAACTCCTCACCACCAGTTGCCATGAAAGAAAACTCAAAAACCTTGATAAAACAGGAGTAATGGCGGAGAAAACCCAAAGCACACCGAACAAATGGCGAAGAAGATAGCGAAACTCGTGAAAAATGAAGAAAGATGGAACCTTTTCTACTGAGGCAACGATAAAAAACTCAAAGGTAGCCAGAGGAAATTCGTCGGAGAACCATAGAAGACGAAGAATACCCCAGAAGTTGGAAAGAAAATGAAAAAAGAAGAGGAATCTATAGGTTTTAAAAAGAACCTTAAAGGATAATTATTAAAACCTATTTTTTTGCGCCTAAGAAACGTGAAAAGACGTGACTGACGTCATTTCTGGCAGAGCCGTACCAAAGGACGGCAGAGCCGTATCAATTTACTGCAAGACAATATCAAAATGACGGCTCATTTAATGCCACATATTCCATGCGCCATAACTATTTTGACGTATGCTATTGGGCTATCTCAACTGGGGGTTTTATGATAAGCCGAATATATAGTGAATCGGCCACAGATGATACAAGTCGATTTTTTCTATACTGATATATTCCATAATTCATTCTAAGAATTATGAAATATGGGGGGCAAATGTTACCACACTAAAAATCGGTCAATGATTGTTAAGGCCGAAATTCTCAAAGCAAGATTCTTGTAAGGCCGAAATTAAGAAAAAACACTATATGTATTCGGCCTATGAAAAATCGACCATGAAAAGACCAGGCCAACAAAATATCCTCTATCAAATTTGGCCTTGATAGCCTTGATACATCCAAAATGAACGTAGGTGATCAAATAACAGAAAGACAAGAGGCAGCATCTGACGAGGAGCTCAAATGCATGTTGATATCTGATGAGAAACGTGGCAATGTGGCAACATCTGGCTGGGAGTTCGAATGCACGTTCATATATGAAGACCAGATCAAAGATATGGGAGATACACGAT
>JAESVK010001108.1:1185022-1203599 GCA_017140935.1 Hamamelis virginiana
CTATAACTTTTAGCCAACTAGGATTTGACACATGGAATTAGTTACAAACACATTCAGCCTCTATAAAAGTTGAAGGGGACAAAGAGACAAGGGATCCACGATCAAATTCAAGCATCAGCTTTTAATCTTTTATCTATGTTTTAGTTTTCCTAGTCGTTTTTCAATTCCTTAGGAGTAATTCATCGTGTAACTGAAGAATCCAAACTCTTGTTTGGTCAAGGATTATTCTCTGTTCGTTTTATTGAAAGCTCATTTGACAAGTATGTACTCAGCCAATATATGGTACGTATTTGTTTCTTTTGAGTTTATTATATTCCAATTTTATTTGCTTTATATTCAACACTGCAAAAGTCCTTGAGATTTCAAGGCAAGGAGAATCTACAATCATCTGATTGTTTGTAGTTGGCACGCCCACAACTCACACACATCTTTCTAAAGAACCGATTTGTTGCCAACAATAATAGAGAAGGATAATAGAGAATGATAAATCAAGATGGATAATGAATAATCCACAATCCACTCAAAACCTCAAAGTGAACGAGAGGCCTCCCGATCCCTCGGGATATTTTGGTTGGCTGGTTCACAGTTAGATTTTGTTTGCAAAACTGAGAGACAGAGACAAGATTTTTTTTAATAGAAGGAATGCATTGAACATTAGATAAGCGGAAAGGAGAAAGGGTGGTGGAGCCAGAGTGAGAAATACGCAAACCTGTACCATCACCAATGAGTATAGAATCGGGTCCATCATAGGCGGAATGTAGAGAGAGATTTTGAAGATCAGAGGTGACATGATTTGTGGCAGCAGAGTCCATGAGCCAAGGCTGGCCAAGACCAGGGGCAGTTGTGGTGTAATGTGCAATGGGTTCTGGACCAAGCAAACCTTTCGTACGTGGGCATCGTTTGGCACTATGACCTTGCTGGTCACAAAGCTGACATAAACCTTTGTAACCTTGCCGTTGAAAATTGCCACGAGGAGAGGACCAGGAGTAAGTCTGGTTGGAAGGAGCAACCTTGCCAGTGGAAGACCAGGTGGATTGGTGACCACGTTTAGAGGAAGATGGGTGACGCTGAGTAGTATTTGCAGAGAGGACCAAAGGATTGGTGTGAGAATCCTCGCGTTTCAGGTAAGCCACATAATCGGTGAGCTTGCCATGAAGTTCTTTATAAGAAATCGGGTTGTCCTAAGCACGGATGCCGGCAGTGAGGGCCTTAAACTCTGGACTAACACCATTAAGAATGGCAATGGTAAGATCATCATCCGATATGGGGGTGTCAATGAGAGCCAACTCATCAGAAATAGTTTTAATAGTATGAAGATATTCACTGAGAGGTGTAGAGTCACGGGGACGAACCAAACGCTCTTTGAGACTCATGACGTGAGAACGAGAGCGACTAGCATAGAGACGAGTAAGCTTGTCCCACGCATCCTTAGAGGTTGTAGCAAAAGCAATTAGAGAATCAATAGAGTCAGAGACAGAAATGCGTATGGCATGCAGCAAGAATTGATCTTGGCGCATCCATAGAGAGAAGGTGGCAGAGGTGCGAGCTGGGCAAGTAGAAGAACCATCGATAAAGCCTCATAGCCAAGGAGAAGAGAATTGAACTGGGCACGCCAAGACGGATAGTTGGAGGATGTGAGTTTGAGAGGAAGCTGGCCACTGGTAAGCGCAATAAGTGGGGTTGCAATAGCAGGAGAAATGGGGTTCATGGTGACGGAAGGAGTGGCAGAAATGGAAGAGTTGTCTTCAGCCATTAAAAAAGAAAATTGCAGAATCAATTTGAGTTGTTCTCGTGAGAGCTAGTGCTCTGATACTATAAAGAAGTAGAGAGATTGAATAATTCAATTGTATTTCTAATTGATTACGTTTCAGCTATTTATATACAAATCTAAGTATCAGAAAGATAACAACAAAAATAAAGGACAAGGATAAGAAAAACAGAAGATTAAGTTTATCTGTTGTTACACAAAACATGGGATTAAGTTTATCTACTATTGGTGATAGGTTGAATTTGTTAGTCTGGTATGGTTGGATTAGTATGATCCTTAACAATTTAGACATGTTAAGTGTATATTGACGGAAAGTGTAACGGATGGGAGGTATTTGTACATAACAGCAAACCTGAGAGGGGTGTTTGGTATATTTTAAAATTCAGGGAAGGTCCGTGTAATCACATCTAACCTCAGGGGAGGTCAATGCATTTTACCCTTTTTTTTTTTTTTTGGACGTAGTGAAATCGGATTCCGGCTTAGTGAAACTCAAGATTCTGGCGTAGTGATATGCATTTTCGAGCGTAGTGAAATGTCGGAAATGCGTTTTCTGGCCTAGTGAAATGAATTTCTGGCGTAGTGAAATCTGAGGTTGGGGGTGGAGGTGACATTGAAGGTTGTTGGAAATGGGGGTATTTTTGTCCAATTCATGCCAAAATAACTTTTGGCATAAAAGATCTTTGGGGAGGACTTTAAGCATGAAAAGTTTCTAAAATAGGACCTTTGTCCAATTTCCCCATACATTTATACAAGCGCAAAGTAAGAGCGTCTCCAATGGGAGTGCTAAATGGGTTGCCATTGCCAAAGTTTGGCATTAGCACCCACAAAATATGCTCCAATGGTGTACCATTGGAGGTGCCAAAATTTTGGCTCCTCAAATGGCAGTTGCCATTTGAGCCAGATCAGCATTTTCTCACAAATTCCAACTATATCCAACTGATTTTGGGTTAAAATGAAATTGGTAGGAGTGTTTGGCAGCCAAGGAAATGCAGGAAAAGCAAAATAAATCAATAAATAAATAGCATCAAAGAGGCCAACAACATCAAAGCCACATTCATTAGTTATTTTCCTATGCTTTCTCATCAACCAAACAAAACAAACAAACAAACAAACAAACAAAACAAAACAAAAACCATACATTTCTCACAGTTGATGCAAAATATATATATATATATATATATATATCACTCACTCTGTTTCGATCAGCGACGAGCATGAAAGAGAGATTTTGTTTTTTGTTTTTTTTTGTTTTTTTGTTTTTAAAGAACCAGATTCCTTTCACCAATGACAAAAAGGGAAGGGTTGAGAGATTGTCTTTGCTTTGGAACAAGCACCACCCATGAGAGAGAGAGAGTGGAGAAGAGAGATTTTTATTTACTTTTCATGATGTGAAAAGAGAACGTGAAAAGAGAGTAAAAATTATTTAATATGGAATTACTTTTAAATATTAAATTTTTTTGGTCATGTTTGGCTTATTTTACTATTAATTATATCATATATTTTCAAAACACCAATGTGAGTTGAATATTTTGAAAAAGATTGGATATTTATTATTATTATTATCATTATTATTATTATTATTTTTTATGTATGTCATGTATGCCAAAATTAAATTACGGTGATTCAACGGTTGGTTTCTGAAAATGTCACCATGAAAAATTATTATAATTAAAAACATCAAAGTTTTTTACAGTGAATTTTTTTTAAAAATGACATTGGATCAATTTGATTTTTAGCATACAAAACTTGCAAACGAAGAGTATCTAATCCAACAATTGATTTTTCAAAATATTCGACCCACATTGGTGTGCATGTCCCTAATTTTTTTACATTAGAAAGAATAAAGTTATTTATATAAAATTGTAAAAAAAAAAAAAAAAAAAAAAAAGTAGTTGGTAGTTGGTTGCATGAGGGTAAATATGGAAAAAGGTGAAAAGTGCCAAAATATGGCACCCTTACATTGGAGCACTTTGATGTTAAAATTTGGCATTTGCACTATTTGATGCCATTTGGGGTGCCAAATTTTGTCAATAGTACCTCCAATGGCACTTTTGCATTGGACATGCCCTAACTTGCGCATCATTAATAAGATCTGATCTGGGTGGGAATGGCAATTTAGCCTGACTCTGTCCCAACTGGGTTTGATTTTGGGGAAAAAATTGAAAACCTTATAGGATTTGAAATAAAAAATTGAATACCCTATATAGGGTTTGGGTCGGAATATGGGATAAGGCTGCCACCCCAAATATAATAAGTACATAGTGTTGTGTTTGAAAGTCCTCTTCGTATATTCACAATATTTAGTATTTTAGAATTTGTTTTCATTTTATTTTTTCCCCTTCTTTTCACCATTTTAATGTGTATGTATATATTTTAACTGCAAATAATTCATGATTGAAATTAAAATTTGTTGAGATTATGGTTGGGGTCCATTCCAAAAAATAAAGTTAAAAAATTATCTTGATTTTTTTCTTACAACCGATGGGACTCTTGAAAGGTTTATTCAAAAATCATGGAATTGCAGCGGAAGACAAAATAAAAATTTTATATAAATGATTCCATCATCAAATATCTCGGCTGGTTTCGAACAAGCATAGGGACATGTGATTTACAAACAAGCATACATATTTATGAAACATAAATAAAACTTACTTGGTTAGCCTTTTGATTTGTGATTGATTAATCCGAGCTTCAAACGGATGAAGCCTCCAACAGTATCCACACGAACACAAGACCTCTTGAATCATTGGAGCTTCTCAACAATGGAAGAATCATGCTTGGAGAATGGAGAGAAACTCTTTCTCTAATTTGATGAATAAGAGGCTTAGTACTAGCATGTCTTTATCATCTTAGATTTATAGAAAACCCCTAGGGTTTCTATTTAATACTTATTTCCAAAAGTAACTTAATTCCTTTTATATATTAATAATTAATATATAACTTAATTCCTTATATATATTCACAATTAATATATAAGGTTATTAATAGAATTAGTTTTAGGAAATTCCCTTCTCTTTTTAATTCAAGAGACTCGCTTATGCTCTTTGTTTGTGTGTGACCCATTGGGTTCACCCCAACCTAGCAGTGACTAGGGACATCTCTATGTCTCCTAAAATAGAAACTTTCTATTTTAAGGTTTAATTGAAACTATTCCAATTATGCCCTCATTGATAACACTTATCAATAAGCTTTCACTGGTCATGAGTGACGTCTAGCAATGTGTCATGACATGCCCTAGGTTTGGGTGAATAGTAGAACTATGTGAACCCTTCTTGTTACTTAATCCTTCATCCCCTAATGTCATAGTTAAGATATTCAGGGTATGGATATAAGTCAAAACCCTATTTTAACTTTCTTGTCATATGTTCTTCAAATTATAATCTCAAAAAGATGAACCCTATGAAACACTTTCATAGTTCACCTATCACTCTAGCCAGATATTCACATTGAGAGTTATATTTGAGAACTAACCCTGACATTCTCTCTCATATTAATGAGAGTGATGATTCCTTATTGACCACTCATATGTCTTCATGCAAGACTTATTAGAGCCAATGAGTGTCGACTACAACCTTTGGTTAAGGCTGTATAAGACACTATCAAGCCCTAACAATTCAGGCATAAAATATCTATGGTGTCTCAAGTCTTAGGATTACCAAGTAAATGAACGTAACATAAGAATATTCCTTTGACTTAATCTCCATAGGAATATTCTAGCAGATCAAGTTCAGTGTACATAGTCTCTAATATGCACCCACAGATTAACCTAAGTGTCACTACACTAATAGGAAAGACTACCTATCCTCCCAATGGAATTAGTTTAAATTTGTGCTACTCTTATCGATTTAATAAATGTCCTCTTTAATAAACCTATGAGTTGGAACTCTTTTAGAATAAATGTGTATGAGAAATATGAGTCTCCATATCTCAACAACTTGAGATACATATTTTTTTATCATTTATTCATGGACATTATCGTATATTTAATTGAATATATAAACGACAAGTAATACCTTCTTATCCTAATATGAAATAGATATGTTCTTTAGGATTGGTTTTAGGGCATACCTCTAACATCTGCCCTACCCTAACACGCATGATTTTCTCATCCCACCCCCCGTTTTGATTTGGGATTGGGATGAGTTTGGAAAAAGGTTTCTATTTACAAAATGAATTAGGAAAGGGAAAACCCTTGCCTCCTCGTTGACATCCCTAGACTTATCTAATAAACTATAATTGTGTAAAATAATTATTTTTATTAGATGAACTTGACTGTTTGATCTTAATTCAATTAATAGGATCAGAACAGAAATGATCCTATCAGCACATGCTGACTTTCGCGAAAGTTAGCATGAAGCTCATAGGTGATTATGGAATGCATATTCTGAAAAACTAATTGTTGGATTAGACATCATGCATATGTATGTTAAGCATGCCAGAAATCACAATGATCCAACGATCGGTTTTTCAAATATATCACGGAGAAAAACTGTGACAGTTTTCAACGGTTAAAATGTTTCACAGTCTGTATTTTGAGATGCCTAAATCGGATCACTTTGATTTTTGACAGACGTGACATCCACAATAAGGGTATATAATCCAACTATCGGTTTGTCAAAATATGCATCCAATAATTCTCCATGAGCTTCATGTTGATTTTCGCAAAAGTCAACATGTGCTTACTAGATCGAGACTCATTATTAGAGTATGTATTTTAACACTCGACAATGAAAAAAATGTTAAAGAGCTTGGAGAAATGTAAGTTGAATGTACTATTAGAAAAATTAAAAATATAAAATACCACATAAAAAGTAAAAAGTCAAGTGGAAAGAGTTTTTTAAATAAAAAATAATCAAGATGAGAGGCGAGAGATGTTAGGTGGGACCCATTATTTAAATAAAAAAAGAAATGAATTAATTATAAAAAAGAAAGGAAAATTAGATGGAACCTACATGTGAAATGCATGAATAGAGAATCTAGAAAATCTTAATTTAAATTAATTAGTTGTAAAAAGTTAAAATTTTAAAATAGCACATAAAATAGCATAAAGTCAAGTGGAACGAATTTTTTAAATAAAAAAAAAATCAAGATGAAAGAGGAGAGAAGTTAGGTAGGACTCAAAATTTAAATAAAAAAAAATTATAAATAGATAAAGAAAAGTTAGATTGGACCCACATGTGAAATGAAGAGAGAATCTTGAAAATTTTATTTTAAATTAGTTAATTGGACCAGAGTTATAATGCCATAACCTTTTAAAATGAAACCAAAGCTAATAAAAATGAAAGGGATGAGAGAATTAAAGAAAGAAAAGAACGAAGAGAAAAAATATTATTGCCACGTAGAATGTACTGGATTATATATAATAAGATATAAACATTTGGGTGGACAACACATGTAAGTCAAAAGCTAATGGTTTCAAATTCTAGCCCGTATTCACTTAGAAGTGTAGGTCTCACATGAGATGAGAGGACAAGAAAAAAGATTTTTTCTTAAAAAAAAAAAAGGATAAAAGGAAGAAAGAAAAGACATGGAGTCTTATTTAGAAGCATGTTAGAGCATCTTCAATGGGGTGCCATTTAAGTAGCCAAAGCCATATTTTGGCATTGGCACCCAAAAGAACAGCATTGGGGATGCCAAATTTTGGCTATTTGGAACCTAAAATGGCAGCTACCATTTGAGCCACGTCACCTTTTCCACTACTCCTAACTAACCCCAACTTCCAAAATGACAAAATGCCCCCAAAAATTATGTTTCGCTACCAAGAAAATGCCAAAAAAAAAAAAAAAAATTTCCAATAAATGAAAGATAAGCAAAATCTTAACATCAACAAACAACAAGCCAATAAATATATCAACTTTCAACAACAACAAAAAAAAAAAAAAAAACAAAAAAACAAAAAAACAAAAAAACAAAACACCATAAAGAAGTGGAGAAGATGAGCAAGCCGTGAGAGCATCCATGAATAAAGAAACAATACTCACCAGCAGGCCTGCAGAAATTGACCGAACCAAGGTTTGAGACATTATGCGATCCATGGTGAAACGATGAGTACTCACTCCTCGAAGAAATCCTTCGCCAAAAATCCCAAATCTAGGGTCCAAAAATCCCTTAATCAAACAAAAAAAAAAAAAAAAAACCCAAATCTATGAGATGAGAGTCGGATTAGGTTTGCAAGACATGGGTGAGATTCCACATTTCGATAGAAAGAGAAAGAGGGAATAGATTTGCAGACCAAAAGAGACAGAGAGTTGCGAGACATAGGTGAGAACTAAAACAAGGATAGGCAGAAAGGGCGAGAGAGAACAGGGGAGAGAGAGAGAGAGAGAGTGATTAGGTGCAACAATTATTTGTTATTATTATTATTTTCTCTTTAACATAATGAAATCCAAGGCAAAGAAATAAATCCCTTCAATTAAATTTTAATAAACCATATACGATGAAGACATACCTTTTATTATAAGGTACAGCAACATTGTGTATGTTGATTTTTATAGGGCCAAATACAAAATATATTTTAAAAAACTGACTATTAGATTAAATGAACTATTTAATTTTATGTTTACCAAAAATCATAGTGATCAAACGGTCAATTTCTGAAATAACCAATTAGAAAAACTTATGACATTTTAAAGAACAAAAAAGTCACAATTTTTATTGTAACATATTCCTAAAACTGACCTTTGGATCACCTTGATTTTTTATGGACGTGAAATTCATAAGCAGTTCGTTTAATCCAACAGATATTTTTTCAAAATATGTTATGCATTTTGCCCTATAGATTGAAGTCGCTTTACGCAAAATTGTAAAAGCTGCACCTCATAATAGAAAGCTTAGTTTATTAAATAGTAGTATTTTAGCTAATTTTATGTGTAAATAAAAAAAATTCAAATTATAAATTATTAAATTAGGATAAAATAATTAATTTTTTACATTATGAGAAATAAAAATATTTTATATATTCTGGTAAAAAAAATTGAAAAATAGTTGGAAGTTAGTTAGGAGCATGAGGGTAAATATGTAAAATAAATGGAAAGTGCTAAAATTTGGCACTTATGCATTGAAGCACCTTGGTGCTATAATTTGGCAATGTCATTATTTGGTGCCATTTGGGGTGCCAAATGGCTTTGGCACCTTAAATGATATTTTTGCATTGGAGATGCTCTAACCACCCAAACAAGCATGACATGCCTGAAAGATTACATGGGAGAAACGCAGCGGAATGGTAAACAAAGTTTTGTCCTCCATTGTAATCATCCCAAGGATGTTTTCAAACGTTGATGTGAATCAAAACTTTAAATAAACAATAAATTAAGGCTTACTTGATGTTCCTTGATGAAGCAAATCTTTCAATTCCTCAAGCTTCAAAAGAATGGTAGCCTCGAACGGTATCCACACGAACACAAGACCCCTTGAACTCTCGCACCTTCACAACTCTTGAGAAGAAACAAGCTTGGAGAGGGAGAAAAGTGGAGGACGGCTAGAGAGAGAGAGCGCAATGGTAGCTAATGGCCCTAGGATTCCTCCTTCTATTTTGCTTCCTTCTTTTTAATGATGATAGGTTACTTAATGCTAGCATGACCCATCATCACACACACTTACACACACACACACACATATATATATATATAATATTCTTTGTATTTAGAATTTCACCCCTCATTTATTAACTATTAATAACAAGGTCCAAAACAATTATAAATAAGAATATTCACTTCTCCTAATTTAAGAGACTCACTTATGTCCTTATGTGTGTGATCCATTGGGTTCATTTCAACCTAGTAGTGGCCGAGGACATCTCATGTCTCCCAAAATAGAAACTTTCTATTTATAGTTCGATTGGAACAATTCCAATTTTGCCATCAATGATAACACTTACCATTAGGCCTTCACTGGTCATGAGTGACCTTTAGCAACATATCATGATGTATCCTAGGTGTGGGTGAATATATTAATATAAATGAACCCTTCGTGATATAGATAATCTTTCACCATACAATGTTATGTTCAAGTTAATTGGGTATGAAAACATGTCAAACCCTAACTTAATCGAGTGTTACAAATTCGTCAAAGTATAATCTCAATTAGGTAAACTTTTGAAAACTTTTTTCTTGGTTTCCTATTGGTTTGGCCAAAGACTTCATTGAGATTATATATTTGTGAATTAACATTAACATTCTCCCATTTATATTAAGGATGGTGATTTCCTATTACACACTCACTTATCTTTATACATAATTTACTAGAGACAATGAGTACCGATTACATCTTGATGATTAAGAACGTACGGGATATTATCAAACTCTAATAACCCATGTATAAGATAACTAGTAGTGTCTTAGGTCTAAGGATTATAATTTGTGACTATACACATGAGTAGCTTTTGACATACAAATAAAACTCCATAAGCTATACTCATATTGGTCACGTTCAGTGTACTTATTCTTTAACAAGCACCCATAGGTTTACTATAGAGTCACTACACAAATGGTATGAGACTCATCATCCTCCCATTGGAGATAGTATAACATGTGCTAATCTTAACGGTTTATAATCGTTCAAATATATAAACCTATGATTAGGAACAAGTTTAGGATAGATGTACTTAAAAATTATAAGTCTCTTCATCTCAACACTTGAGATATTATCAAACTCTAGAGACAATGAGTACCGATTACATCTTGATGATTAAGAACGTACGGGATATTATCAAACTCTAATAACCCATGTATAAGATAACTAGTGGTGTCTCAGGTCTAAGAATTATAATTTGTGACTATACACATGAGTAGCTTTTGACATACAAATAAAACTCCATAAGCTATACTCATATTGGTCACGTTCAGTGTACTTATTCTTTAACAAGCACCCATAGGTTTACTATAGAGTCACTACACAAATGGTATGAGACTCATCATCCTTCCATTGGAGATAGTATAACATGTGCTAATCTTAACGGTTTATAATCGTTCAAATATATAAACCTATGATTAGGAACAAGTTTAGGATAGATGTACTTAAAAGTTATAAGTCTCTTCATCTCAACACTTGAGATATAATTTTCCATCATACTATCCAAAGACTTTATCATGAACAGTAATTCAACACAAGTTTACATGATAAAATAAGTCATTTCATAAATGAATATAATTTCATAAATGAATATAATGAAATATAATGTTCCCTAAATACAACTTAACAATTGGTTTTAGGGTATACATCTAACAATGCCATATCCTTGATTGACACTTTTGCAAAAATAGCAATATGGTGGTCTTCGTAAGATTAACATTTTCCATATTGGTATAATTTCCCCTTTATTCTAGTTTTATGATCCACTAGATTTGTAGCACACCCGTTATGTGTACAAAGAAAAATAAACTTAATCTCTTAAATTTTATAATAACTTTTCCCAGAAACAAACAAGAGAATATTGATATCATAAAGTTCGTCAAGTGTAATTGTACTAGCGGGTGAGCAAATGACAAATGGTGCCCATTTCATTTTTATGTTAGAATTCATAAAGGGGTGCACTTATGGAAGTGTTGGAATTCATCAAGGGCACTTTCGGTAAAAAAAAAAAAGCCACACCATAAAGCCAGAAGGCTTTATATATATATATATATAGTGAGATGATCAAGTTAATTATAGCTGACTTTAACTAAAATCAGTTAAGAAATCCAAACCCTTGAATTTCTTTTCACATTGAATCATGCATTAAGTGTCTGCTATCGCAAACTAGTTCGTTTCTCCCTCTATATTTATATAAAAGATAGAAGATAGGATAGACTATCAAGCCTATCACAGCGTTATGGACTCCGCAACCCAAGAACATTATTAAGCCCACCTAACAATCATGATAGTCTTCCATGACCAAACTATATTCACCCCCCCTCTATCTCTTCATAGTACAAAGCATTGTTTTAAAATCTGGACTGCTCATCGAACCGAAAAAGTTACCGGTTTAAGGGTCAACAGGTTGGTAAGTTAAGGGTCAACCGGTTCAACTGTCGTATCAACCGAGTTGAACTGTTACGTCATAAATATATTATTTATTTATTAGAAAAAAACTGTAAATGATTCAAAATATAATTTTTTAAAAATGTTTGTACAATCAATTCATATATTTGAATTTATGTGCAGTAATCAATTCATAGTTATCCGACCTAGATCGGTTATTGACCTAGCCAAAGGAGTGGTATATTGGATCATGGGTAGGACCGTGGGTTTAAAGGTTAGAGGCGTCAAAGGCTTGGGTCACTGGTCCATAATCAGGCTACATCCAATAACACTGATAATCTAGTACGAAGAACTGTTGAAAGATCAAAAGTACAAGTGGGCATTTCGAAACGAGCAAAACTTTGCGAGTCTGCGTAGCCTTGAGGGCCAACCACTAGCCACCCATGGGATGGTGGCCACTCATGGGTTAGGAAATCTATTAAGGCATGTTTGAAATACACTCTTCGATTTTGGTGAACAAAAAACGTATGTAGACTCTCCAAATAAATATTGGCTGATTTAAAAATGATAGAATTACCAAATAATAATGAAATAAAAATTACAAAGTAATATATTTCCCAAACAGTCCCAAGCACCCAGGGGCGGAGCTATATGCATTTCAAGGGGTGCCATGGCACCCCTGACTTTTCAGACTATAAGATATTATATATGCTATATATACTTGCTATATATGTATATATGAGTGAAGAAATTCATTGGCACCCCTTCACACACACCCTGACCTCACCCAAACTTTGCAAAAGCCTAAGTGGGCATTTCTAATTTCCCAGGAGAAGTAAGTTAACTTACCAAACAAAGTAAGTATTGTTTGGCTGAAAAAATTAGTTTGAATTTTTTTTTTTTTTTTTTTTAAAGATTCAATTGATATTGATTTTTATTTTTCACGAAGAAAATCAGTCTTAAATCTTAATGTATTTTTGTGTTTGAACTTTGAATTATTATTATTATTTTTTTTTAATGTTTTGGCACCAGAGAAAAAATCCTGGTTCCGCCCCTGCAAGCACCCATCTTCTAACTTGTTTTGGATCATTCAATGTGTTCATATTTGTCTATTAACTCGGTCATAAGTCTGATGCTTCGTACATTGGTCACAGACATTAGCCATCAATGGACTTTTATCATCAGACATGTTCCCCCAACTCTGATAAATTCTAATTTAATTTTTAAAAAAATTAAAATTAAAATTAAAACGTTTACTTTCAGGGCGATCAGTTATGAAATTAAATTAAAACTGAGGCGTCTGGCAACTTGAAGTGTAAGGAGATGCAACAAAAACACGAGAAAAAAAAAAAATTTGCTTTTCATCATCGACCGAGTTGCATCTGATTCGATAAAACAATACTACAAAACAACAAAATAAATAAAATCCTGCTAACAGCAACAGAGGGGAAAAAAAGGGAAGAGAAAGGGGTTTGTGAAGAAAGGGCTGAGCATCAGTTTTAAAAAGCTCGAATTTTGAAGCATCATGAAGAATAATCAGTACTTCTAACAATCTCTTTCATCATCTGCTCAGACCCTCAATCTTCACCTCCACAAAAACCAATCTAAATAAAAAGCAAATTAAAGAAACAAACCCTAATCGAGATGCTTTTTCATAGCCTCCATTGAGGCGAACATGACGAAGCTTCTATATATATAGACGGAGAGATGAAGCTCGGAAACCCTAATTGGCGATTATTTGGTACCCAGTGTTTCACGCTAATAAGTTGCGTCCAGAAACGAACCCCATTGGATAATTTGACTACTCTTGTTCCTTGACCGCCTTATTTTTGCGCAAAGGGGCTTGATCCGGGCAGCATGTTTGGACGGGCTGTCCATGTGCTAATGGGCCTAAATCACATCTCAAATGGGTTTGGCTAACTTCTATCCTCTAAATAGAGGCTTGAGAGTACAGCCGCAAACTTTTCAGTCATCCAATCTTGTTCCGATTGTGCCCTTCGAGATGCACCGGCAAATGGAAGCTGGATTGGCGTGGCGATGGTATTTTGGTCATTCGTCGAGGAGGCCCATAACGTGGAGTTGCCAACTATGATTACTTAATCTAGCTTTAGATTTGTCGGGTTTGAACTTAAAACGTTAGTCGAAGTTTGAATTTGTGGGCTATTTGGCAAACATATAAATTTGGCTGGGCCCGATTGAATTTGGTTTCACCATGGATTGATAAATGGGAGCGGATGTTGACACACCCTTTTATTATTAGCCCACCCCCACCAATTTTGATTTTTTACCGTTTTATGAAAAATTACATTGTTTTTAAGAAAACTAGCCGCCTTATCCACTAAAAAACATCATTTTGAACAACTTTGTAGAAGACAGTTTTTCCAAAATCTATCATTTAAGCAGACTTTTTGACCATTTTATTATTTTTACAAAATATTTCGTAAAAAATGCCAAAAAGTCTGCTTAAATGATAGATTTTGGAAAAACTTTCTTCTACAAAATTGTTCAAAATGATGTTTTCCAGTGGATAACGCGGCTAGTTTTCTTAAAAATAATGTATTTTTTCATAAAACCGTAAGAACTCAAAATTGGTGGGGGTGGACTAATAATAAGAGGGTGTGTCAACATCCGCTCCCTTGATAAATCCATATGTGCCCAAACTAGTACTTTAATAAATCCTGTAAGCCCCATCACTAGTGCAAAAGCCTAGCAAAGGAAGAATCTCCTCTGTCGGCCATCATAAATAATCAAAACATTATATCGTTGCCTTGGTATTTTCTAAGCCAATTGCGTGGATCTTAGACACGTACAAGCCATCATAAACAATCAAAACATTATCAACTTGGATTTAAGATTAATTTTGGTCTGGTCACGTTTAGGGATGTCAACGGGGCGGGTTTATCCGGGTACCCGTCCCGCCCCGCCCCTATTGGGAAGGGTTTGGGATCACCCTAATAGGGTTAAGGGCGGGTTTGAGATTTTTTTTTTTTTAAACCCTATAGGGTTTGGGACGGGTTTGGGATGAAGGTTTAAAAACCCGCCCCGCCCCGATTATATATGTTTATGTATTTTTATTATATTTATTTTATAGGTATTATACAATTAAGTTTCTCCTTAATAAAATGAAATTTCAATCATGCCCTTTAAGGTATTTAATTTATTTTACTCTTAGAAGTAACAATTATCTTTAATGTTCATCGATGTATTTTGTAATTTATTTAGGTATTGAGAAAATTGATAAAATTAGAAAGAAAATAGTAAATGAGATGAGACGGTAATGGGATAGGGTCTTTTAATTCGGACGGGAATGGGATTCCAAGTCCTGACCAGTCACTGGTTTGGGACGGAAATGGAATGACGTTTTCTTAAAATGGGACGGAGTTGGGAAAGGGGTAACCCGTCCCAAACCCACCCCGTTGACATCCCTAGTCACGTTCCCCTTATCATTTTTTTTTTTACCATTATTCTTACCATCCGTTTTCAAAACTGCAGTGTCGGTTTAATATTTTGAGAAACCAACCATTGGATTATATACTTTTTCTTATGTATATCATGTATGCCAAAAGTCACAATGATTCAATGGTTGGTTTCTAAATTATGTCACTGTGAAAAATTATTTTAATTAGAAACATTGCAGTTTTATACAATGATATTTTTTAAAATCTGACCGTTAGATCAATGTAATTTTTGGCATGTATGACTCGTATAAGAAGAGTATCTAATCCAACGGTTAATTTCTCAAAATAGACAACCAACATTGGTGATTTGAAAATGGATGGTAGAAATAATAGTAAAGGGAACCGACCCCCTCTTTAATTAGAGAGTTAATCTATATCTATATTTATACTATATATAAAAGTGTGAATGTGAGAAAATCTTTTGATTGATCAAAATATCCCTATTTAATTGTAAAAGTTCATAAATAGACATTGATTCTTAAAATTCCATCCATCATAATGAATAGACTTTCTAAAGAAAAAATTGAATTAAATTTATTTATGAATATTAATTTATTTTTAAGTATATTAAAATTTTTAAACATAATCTCATTGAATTTTATCAATAAAATTCTGTTAGTATGAAAATCTACTAAATAGAGTAAAAATATTCTTAACTAAATTAAATTTCTTTCAAATTTTAATTCTTTTTTAGATAAAATATGATTTTTTAAACAATTAATTACTATCAAATACCAAATAAATTGCTTTCTATTTCTTATTTCCAATTCAAAAATAAATATAATTTTTTAAATATTTTTAGTACTCTTTTTTTAAAAAAAATTTATAATATGAAAGTTTATAATTTATTAAGTTCGTATGTATTGATTTAATATCATTTTTATTCAATTAAGATTTTTCAAACCTTTTTAATCACAAAACTTTAATAATCTTAAATATTTTATCTTAATTACATTGTTCACATTATATTTGATTTTAAAAAAGTAATATTTTTCTATAAAAATTTACACGTGCAATCCACGTGGTGCATTATTGAGGGTGATTTTAGAACGAACCCAATGTGTTACAAGCTTTTCAAATGCAAATTCTTCATCCAATGTGTTACAAGCTTTTCAAATGCAAATTCTTCATTGAAGGTAGGGTGGAAAAAAAAGTCAACCAAATAGATAAAACAACAACAACAAAAAACAAAACAAAAACAAAAAACCGATTTGATATGACATTTGGTTTGGTTCCGGGTTTATGCAAAAATATAATTTTTATTTTATTTTATTTTATTTATTTATTTTAATTTTGGTTTTGTCCGGTGTGTATATTAAAGCCAAACCGAGAAAGTCGAACCCAACCGGTTCTTAAATAAAGGTTTTTATTTAATGTATTTAATAATACCAAATTGTGCGGTTTGGTGTTTTATGTGTATACAGTTTCAATCTAGTCAGGAGGTGCTGACCTAAAAAAACACTCGCGGCTTAAAACAAATAGCGATTTAAACCCGTTTGGAAAATAATGACCAACGAGTACCTTCTTTGAATCCTCAAATCCATTCAAACAAAATGCTTTGAAAAGAGAGAAGCAGCAGAGATTCAAAGAAACACTACAACCAAGCTTCCACCTCTACACCCATGACGAACTAGCAAGCTAAGCCACCCACACCATCTGATCTCCTTTCCCCTCGTTGTCGCCGTTGCCGCCGCTGTTGCCAGAGAAGAATGTACGGCTGCTGGATTTTTTTCCCCCAAAATTAAAGAATTCTTGATTTGTCTAACCATGAACCCAGTCAACTTGTCATGTTAGCAGCCGACTGTGAAGCTCCAAATTTTTTTCTCGCCGTTTCCCTCCACACATTGTATTTTCTTAGCACCCAAACATAATATGACTAAGAATTTGTTATATATATATATATATATATCCAACCATGCATAAACCCATTCATTTGAAAAATAAATAAATTACACAGCGTTAATCAGGTGTACCTTTCATTCATTTTTTTGGGCAAAAAAGGAAAAAAAAAAAACTTAATCAAACCCAATGCTTCATTTTCGAAGTTAGCCAAACCCAAATCACATTAATTTTTTTTTTTTTTTGGGAAAAAAGAAAAAAAAGAAAGTTAATCAGCCGTTCCTTTCACCTCTGGCAACGGGATGTGGGTATGGCAGTAGCAAGTCTAGTTCATCGGTGGGTTTGTGATGCATCGGAATATTGAAGACAAGCATACCAATAACGAACAACCTTTCAAATCCCTATTGACGTATCACAAAGACAGTGCCAAGAAAATAAGCAACCAAGTACTTGATCTTCGCAAAGAGATAAACTTAAGAAAAAGAGTGAAAACTCTCAATTAAATTCTTATTAATTCATAAACTGATTTGCCAAGACGGCTACAAGCATATTTATACTAAAACAAAACTTAAAAACCCTAATACTGCTGAAATAAGGAAAAACTGAAATAAAATGAAATTTGACAAAAATGGAAATATGTGAAATAAAGATAAAATCTGCAAATATACTCCCTAAGGATTGCTACGGAATCAACGGTTCGCCAAATGGACATTTGTAAGGAAAGTAATTGGCAGGCGAAATCTTTTCATAAATAGCAAAATCATTAAATCAAAGGCCTAAATGAAGGAATTTGCCCAAAAAGCAGCGTACGTCACGGTGTTAGCCGTGAGTCTTGCTCATCTCACCATCTTCTATTCAAACTACCAATGTGGTACATAAAATGTGGTACAGAAAATCTCCACTCATACTGATCTGCCCTCTAGTTCACTACTGTAGTGACTGAATTAATGTGCTAATTAGGGAGAAAGACTTTCGTTAAAGGCACTAATTGGATCATTAAAAATGGTCAAAAAATCAATGTTTGGTCTGATAATTGGTGTGGCTTTGGTCCTCTCAGGAATTTTATTGCTGGCCCTCTCAATCACGGGGAGGAAAATCTTTTGGTTGCTAATCTTGTCTCCTTCACTGATATTTAGGACCTTTCTACCATATCTTTTGCCATTCCTGATTTCTTGCTTCATCACATCCGTGCAATCCCCACTCAATTCTATGGTCATGCGGTTGATAGACTCACTTGGACAAATTCTCCCAATGGTTTTTTTTCTACTAAGGATGCCTATGATATTGCTAAGGTCAATTCTTCTCAAAATGATATCTCCAATGCCTCTAGTCATAAAGGGTTGTTTTGGAAAAAATTTTGGAAGTTAAAAACTTTACCTCGTATCAAATCCTTTTTGTGGCTGCTTTTTCAAAATAAATTACCTTGTAAACAACTCCTCCTGAAAATATGCATTGTTGATAATGATATTTGTCCTATCTATTTCAATGGAGCTGAAAATATTGAACACATATTTTTTCGATGTGATTATGCTAAGGACTTTTGGGCTTGTTTTAA
>JAESVK010001108.1:1221511-1239977 GCA_017140935.1 Hamamelis virginiana
ATATATATATATATATATATATATATATATATATATATATAGTGCTCTCTTGTAGAGTCATTTGCGGTAAAATTTTTGAAAAACTTACCGTTGGATTAGATACTCCTATAATGTATGTCATGTTAGCCAAAAATCATAGTGATCTATCGGTTGGTTTTTGAAAATGTAACTTTGAAAAATGGTGACTTTTTTGTTCTTAAAAACGTTTTCATTTTTTAGCAGTCAGTTTTCTCATAAACCAACCATGGATCACTGTGGATTTTTGGCAAGTATGACATACATTATATGGGTATCTAATCTAACGGTCAATTTTTCAAAATTTGCACTTTAAGTAGCTCTACAAGAGGGCACCTAATGCAAGATGCATAACACCTCTCTGTGTGTGCGTGTGTGTGTATATATATATATAATCGGTGTTATTAAAGGTGCACCTTAAGCAACTTCAGGGTGTATAAGGTGCACCTTTGCGTAAGGCGATTTCTATAAAAGCAATTTTAGGGTATATTTTAAAAAACTTATGGTTGGATTAGATAAACTGTTTACGAATTTTATGTTCGCTAAAAATCATAGTGATCCAACGGCTGGTTTCTGAAAAAATTAATTGAGAAAGTTTGTGACATTTTTTATCTTTAAAATATTACTATTTTTTTCTCCAGTTGATTTTTCAGAAACCAACCATTGGATCGTTGTGATTTTTGGCAGACATGACATACATAAGAGGGGTATATTAAGAATGCTAAGGTTAGGTCGATCTGATGCAAGTTGCATTAGGTCAGCTTAATTATAACCATTTGCACATAATATTTTGAAAATTCAACCGTTGGATTTGATATACCCCTCTTATGTATGTCATGTTTGCCAAAAATCACAGTGATCCAACGGTCTGTTTCTCTAAAACAGACGATGAAAAAATAGTGATATTTTGAAAAATAAAAAAGTCATAGTTTTTCACATTGGCATTTTTCAAAATCATATTGTTGAATCACTACGATTTTTGGTAGACATGACATACATAGGAGGGGTATCAAATCTAACGGTCGGTTTTTCATAATATACTCTGCAAATGGTTGTAATTTATGTGACTTGATGCAACTTGCATCAGGTCCACCTGACCTTAGCATTCCTGATATTTATATATATAAAGAGTAATATTCCTATTAGCACATGCCAACTTTCGCGAAAATAAGCATGAAGCTCATAGATAATTGTGGAATGCATATTTTGAAATTTTTTGTAATAACCCAAGTTTTTGTTTTTCCTTTTATGTGAATATTTTAATGATCTTTAAAAAAAAAAAAAAAAAAAGCCATTGTCATTAATTACAATTTTGCCATTTACTATATATGTAAACCCACCCCTTTCATTCTTACCATTTTTCAGTCGTGAGAAAGAGGGACAGGCCGAAAGAGAGTGCGGGAGAAAGAGAGAAGGGACATCGTCGGGAGCTCGCCGGAGGGTCGCCGTCGTCGATGAAGGTATGTCTTGTCTTTATTTTGTGCTATCTTCTCCTTCTTCTCATTTTAATTTTCTTTTATACCCGTTTTTTAGGGTTTAAAGTTGGGGTTTGTGGAACCTTGTTGTGTGAGGCTTGGGGAAGTTTTGGATATTGTTTGTGTGCTGTGTAGGTTGAATTTTGTGAGGGTTTGAAGAGTTTTGATGTGGTTTGTGTGTTTGTTTATCAAAATGGGTTTTGTGGGTTTTTAAAACCAAATGCTTGATCTTTTTAAGATTTAATGGTTATAAATGTTTTGAAAGATTTATTATGTGTATACAAGTCCAACTCGAAGTATTTGTTGGGGTTTATAGCTTGTTTTGGTGTTAAACCATACTTTGGGTTTGTATGGGTTTTATGCCTAAAACTTTGTGGTTTTCTCATTTTCACCGTTGGATCTTGAATTTTTCGACGGATTTCAAGTTGTATGAGTTTATTTTGGGTTGATCTATGTTTTGGACGGTTAGATTTCGATTTAGTGGAGTTTTGATGAGTTTTTGGGAAGTAGGATTCATAGCTGCTCGTGAGTGTGCAATCTCAGCACTCTCTATCAATAGAGATGAAATCTCTATCGATAGAGGATGCTCTCGTATATAAAGTTTTAAGTCCTGCTTGCTGCCTATCGATAGAGAGGGTTGTTGTCTATCGATAGACATATCGATAGACAAGCCTCTATCGATAGAGTGTCTATCAATAGACCATGTTCTTTTTTGTTTGCCTCTGTTTCAACTCGTTTTTGTAACCTTTCTTTCTGTGGCATTGTGTTTTGGAAGTTTATGGTTTTTGGTTAAGCTATTTGGGGATTTTTTGAGTCTTTTAGATCCCAAGTTACTAGTTTTTAAGAGAAACATATTTCTTTGCCTTAGATATTGTGAATTTGGTGTGCTCTCTCTTAATTCCTTGTTTGCATAATATATATTGCTTTTCAGTTTGAAAGGTTCTTTGGAGAACCACTTGTATTTGAGTGCATTTCGCATTTGCATTTGGGAGGCTTGTGGAGCCGCAAAGGATTGGATACACTGAAGCATTGAGGTAGGGAAAAGTAACATTTTACCGTTGATAATGATATTTATGTTTTACAACTGCTTTGAGAACCATATGAACTTTAAACACCTTTTTGATGATATGATTTATAAACACTTGTGAACTTTACTATTTTTACTGTTTGACAAATAGATACATGGAATATAACTGTTTATGAACTGTGCATACTGTGTGGCATGTTTTAAACTTTAGCAAATGATTTCAAATGGAAATGCTTTACTTTTGACAAACCATGACAAATGTGAGAATTTGGATATCTTCTTGTTGATGTTATTAACTAAGTGAATGAGCATATAATTTGACTGTTTAAAGAAATGATTATTTATGACATTGACATCTGAGTAAACTACATTTTCTAAATGGTTTTATGTACCACAAATGCTGTTGACAATACATTATGCCATTCACTGACCTTTTGGAAATGATAACGGATTTGAGATGTGTTTTATATTGATTGAGTTGAGGCTCAGGTTACTGAATATTGGCTCACATGCCTAATGGACTTTGATTATTGTGATTTATACCATGGAATGATGAATTGACTTGTCAGAGAAAACTCATCGTGTCTTCAATCCTAGTAGATGTTACATGATGATTATTTTTGGATCTTTACCACGCGTGGCTGAATTGACTTGTCAGAGAAAACTTCCCGTCTTTTCACCCGGTGGGCATTGCATGATAGTTATTATATCTCAGGACATGCATGTATATATATGTATGTTGACTGAATCGTATCATTGGGGTTTTGGGGCCCATGGCTCTACTTGATACTATAGACGGCGTGATTACAGTCTCCGTCCTTGGGATTTGGTTAGTAGTCCGGTTGAGCTAAAGGCTTGTTAGCCTAGAATCAACAGCCCTATAATATGATTCAATCCATGATTGGATATGCTAGAGACCCGTTGAATCGACGCATATGCCAATCTGGCCGAGGTCCATACTGATGGCGATATGTCGAGCCCTTGTGTGGAGGTATTCCATGTATGGATTGAGGACGTTATTTGGCTATTGTCCACATGCGACGGGTATTCCGCATGCGTGGCATATGCCTAGTTACTGGTTACAGGTTATTGGTGCTGTTATTGGAGGATCTAGCTTTTCACTAAAAGTCCACACTTCTTTTAAACTTTGATTTCTAATTGTTTTCTAAATCCGTTGAACTCTATAAGTAACCGCTTTACATAAATATTTTATGTATCAATGTATTGTTATTGATTCGTAGATGTTATATTATCCCTTACTGAGCACGTGAAAGCTCACCCCTACTTTTTGCAGTAAATTGCAGGTTTACCTTGGGTTGCACTCCTAGCTCAGCTAAATCCTATGTTAAGGATTGTTAGTCAGATTTTAAGGTCATTGCTTCATTTTGATTGCATTATTATATTATATGTATTACATATTGGATTATTCAGATTGTGTATTGATTATGGAAATTTGCCTACTTGCCAGGGTTGTTGGCAAAATTATTTGATTTATTGAATATATTTGTATATGACGTTTTGGGACATATTGTGTATGACATGCCATATCATTTTGTTATACGTAAATCTTTGTATCCTGTAAGGAAATACGGATGAGCAGGACAGGTTGTATCTTCAGTTTGACACGTGTCGACTTATCCGGAAAGGTCAGTACGGATGTTAAGTTGAGGCGTACAAGTGTCCTTAGTAGCGTCTGTTTGGGGCGTTACAAAATGGTATCAGAGCTCATTAGTAGATCCAAATGGGAATTCATGCATTGCATATAGTGAATTAGGTGAGACTTTAGAGATAGTGCATGCATTATGATTTTGTGAATGACGGGTAGACATATCAGGTTGGGTTTTGGGTGTCCATTGATTTTCACGATATTTAAGTTTGCTTTTAGCGTGCCTTAGGGGTCACCTTGACATTTTTCTTGTGGCTCCTTAGAATGTCGGTTTCAGGAGGAGGTTTTGGCTTGAGCTCAGAGTCTGGCGGATCTTCTCAATCTTCTCCATTACTATCAGAAAGTGAAGTGCAACATCTACCACGGGAAACAACTATATTGCTACAACCGCAATCTAAAGCTACTCAGCAAACTGTGGTTCACGTTTCGACTGTGGTGACTGAAGGGATTAGAACTACAGCGCATGGGGATTTTCAACAGCTTAACCTGCCAATTTTTCGTGGAAGTTCAGACTATCGCAGTGCAAGAAGATGGTTAAGTGGTATTCATAGATTTTTAGAAAGGGCCAGCGTACCAGAGGAGCATAGAGTAGATTTTGCGTCTTCCCAATTTTGAGACGAGGCTTATGATTGGTGGCAAGCTGTTATTCGTACTTGGTCAATCGCTGGTATATCTTAGGATAGATTCTGTGGATTATTTCAAAGCACTTTTTGCTTAGGGGCATATCCTTGTACCAGAACTCCAAGGGATGCGTAAGGATTGAGAGGAAAAGGGACAACAAGCTTACAAATGGCGCATAATCATGGAAGAGGTCGTATAGGTAGCAACATTAGTGGTAGTTCAAGCTCATCCGGTGGAAGGCAAAGGAATTTTTCGTATGTACGTGTCGCACAATCTGCGGGAAGAGGTGGTGCGAATACTGGCGAAGTGGTTGTATGTTCGGTTGCGGGCATCCGGGGCATATCCGTTCGACTTGCCCTTATCATTGAAGTTCAGTTTCATTAGTATCTAGTGACGCGAGAGAAAAAGATGGAGTTGTTGTTCTTAGTCGCTCTTTCGTAAATCCAAATTTGTTTTCTCTATTAAGGATTTGTGTCTAAGGATAGGATTTGTTGTGTATCACTTTGTAATGTTGTGAACTGGAATGTTGTGAACTTTGTGTGACGTTTTGAGGTTGTTTGATGTTTGTCGATTTGTAGTACTGTTCTATTTGAGTTAGTATCTGTTTCTTATAATCGATGGATGTTTTGAGAATGGTTGTGAGTTTGGCTAGCATGATACTCAGAAATATGGATTTTGGAGTTTAGATTTTTGTGGAATTTCTTTTGCGTTGATAAGAGTTTGCTTTGAATAAGGGTGGAAGTAATACTCTGACCCAATAGGACCAACAGTACCAACAGTTCCAACAGGCCCTGGTGATGGGTGAGGATGAGGTTGAGGTTGAGGGAGAGACATTACTGGAGCTCATAATTAGTGGTGAACGAGTTTGTTCAGGTTTGAAAAAGTGGTTTTTGTGCATGGATGCAGTGGAGTTGGGAAATTAGTTTATATGTTAGTTTGAATAGATTTCTCTTTATCTCTTATATTGGAAGGTTGAGTCTTGTTTTCCAGACGGTTCAAGAATCTTGTTTTCAAGGTTTGATGTATGCCAGGTATGTATTCGATTGAGCTTTGTTTTCTTTAAGTGGTCGTAGTTTTGTTTGAAAGATCGTGTGGAGAAACTGCATTGGAAATGATCGAAATAGACCTATTGCAATGAAGATAAGTATCAATGAAGCCAAGGATTTTCTCTTATGAGGATGGACCTTATCATTAGCGTTCTAACGAGAGGTGAATGACGGTTTTTGAGATTAAGTTGAGATAGAACTGGCAGAGAAGGAATTAGGCAAAGCAGAAGACTTGAACTCATGATTATGGAAAATGGATTCTTTAGCAACAAGAACGTGTTCCACTTACAGCAGTACGTATATTTACATCAAATACGGAGCAAAGAAGACGATTTTTATGAAGAAGTTATTTTCTATCTTTACGACTGATGAGGAATTAAAGAAGCTAGTGCAAGATTTGAGACGACTTGAGGAAAAAGGTTGGTGAAGATCTTAGCAGTGGGAGCATTGTAAGGGAGGATCGAGCAGTATTGAAGCTGAACATTTGGAACAGGTATGTGAATTGAAGTTTCAGCATGATTGGACAATTTGAGGCGCTCAGAGAATGAAGTGAGAGATACGGCTCGTGGCTGGCGTTGATCTAATTCTCATATATAAGTTTGGTGTCTTCGACTTCTAAGACGGAAATTCTGTTAGAAAAGATTGCAAAATGATGAAGTTTACGAAGAAGATCAAGGCTTGGTGTTTTCTCTGTCAATTTATTACTCGAAGTTCATCGCATGTACGGATTTTGAACTTGTTAACTACATCTTTTTGAGGAATCCGACATACTATCAGAGGGTGAACGATTAGAGCTACAACTGCAGTGCAAAGGCTTAATACTGCATTGGTAATACTTGATAAGTTAATGAGAAAGGGATGAAGCACGTTGTATAAGAATTCTACTCAAATTGATGAAATTGGTTGGTCGGAAGCTATGTGGAAAGTTAAAGTTAAATGTGTGAGAACGCACTCCTGTTTTTCAACTATGTTTTCTAAATTTTAAATTTCGAGGACGAAATTATTTTAAAGGGGTGAGATTGTAATAATCCAAGTTTTTATTTTCCCTTTTATGTGAATATTTTAATGATTTTCAAAAAAAAAAAAAAAAAAAAAACTTGTAAATAATTACAATTTTGCCATTTACTATATAAGTAAACCCACCCCTTTCATTCTTACCATTTTTCAACCGTGAGAAAGAGGGAGAGGTCGAGAGAGAGTGCGGGAGAAAGAGAGAGGGGACATCGCCGGGAGCTCGCCAGAGGGTCGCCGTCGTCGATAAAGGTATGTCTTGTCTTTATTTTGTTCTATCTTCTCCTTCTTCTCAATTTCTTTTCTTTTATACTCGTTTTTGAGGGTTTAAAGTTGGGGTTTGTGGAACCTTATTGTGTGAGGCTTAGGGAAGTTTTGGATATTGTTTGTGTGCCGTGTAGGTTGAATTTTGTGAGGGTTTGAAGAGTTTTGAGGTGGTTTGTGTGTTTGTTTATCAAAATGGGTTTTGTGGGTTTTTAAAACCAAATGCTTGATCTTTTTAGGATTTAATGGTTATAAATGTTTTGAAAGATTTATTATGTGTATACAAGTCCAACTCGAAGTATTTGTTGGGGTTTTATAGCTTGTTTTGATGTTAAACCATATTTTGGGTTTGTGTGGGTTCTATGCCTAAAACTTTGTGGTTTTCTCATTTTCACCGTTGGATCTTGAATTTTTTGTCGGATTTCAAGTTGTATAAGTTTATTTTGGGTTGATCTATGTTTTGAACGGTTAGATTTCGATTTAGTGGAGTTTTGATGAGTTTTTGGGAAGTTGGATTCATGGCTGCTCGTGAGTGTGCGTTCAGAGCACTCTCTATCGATAGAGATGGAATCTCTATCGATAGAGGATGCTCTCGTATATAAAGTTTTAAGTCCTGCTTGCTGTCTATCGGTAGAGAGGGTTGCTGTCTATCGATAGACTCCCTCTATCGATAAAGTGTCTATCGATAGACAAGCCTCTATCGATAGAGTGTCTATCAATAGACCATCTTCTTTTGTGTTTTCCTCTGTTTCAACTAGTTTTTGTAACCTTTCTTTCTGTGGCATTGTGTTTTGGAAGTTTATGGTTTTTAGTTAAGCTATTTGGGGGGTTTTTGAGTCTTTTAGATCCCAAGTTACTAGTTTTTAAGAGAAACGTATTTCTTTGCCTTTGAGATTGTGAATTTGGTGTGCTTTCTCTTGATTCCTTGTTTGCATAATATATATTGCTTTTCAGTTTGAAAGGTTCTTTGGACCACTTGCATTTGAGTACATTTCGCATTTGCATTTGGGAGGCTTGTAGAGCCGCAAAGGGTTGGATACACTGAAGCATTGAGGTAGGGATAAGTAACCTTTTACCGTTGATAATGATATATCTGTTTTACAACTGCTTTGAGAACCATATGAACTTTAAACACCTTCTTGATGATATGATTTATAAACACTTGTGAACCTTACTATTTTTACTGTTTGACAAATAGATACATGGAATATAACTGTTTATGAACTGTGCATACTGTGTGGCATGTTTTAAACGTTATCAAATGATTTCAAATGGAAATGCTTTACTTTTGACAAACCATGACAAATGTGAGAATTTGGATATCTTCTTGTTGATGTTATTAACTAAGTGAATGGGCATATAATTTGACTGTTTAAAGAAATGATTATTTATGATATTGACGTCTGAGTAAACTACATTTTCTAAATGGTTTTATGTACCACAAATGCTGTTGAAAATACATTATGCCATTCACTGACCTTTTGGAAATGATAACGGATTTGAGATGTGTTTTATATTGATTGAGCTGAGGCTCAGGTTACTGAATATTGGTTCACATGCCTAATGGACTTTAATTATTGTGATTTATACCACGGAAGGATGAATTGACTTGTCAGAGAAAACTCCCCGTCTCTTCAATCCTAGTGGACATTACATGATGATTATTGTTAGATCTTTACCACGCGTGGCTGAATTGACTTGTCTGAGAAAACTCCTCATCTTTTCACTCGGTGGGCATTGCATGATAGTTATTATATCTCAGGACATGCATGTATATATATATATATGTGTGTGTGTGTGTGTGTGTGTGTGGACTGAATCTTATCATTATGGGTTTGGGGCCCATGGCCCTACTTGATACTATAGACGGCGTGATTACGGTCTCCGTCCTTGGGATTTGGTTAGTAGCCCAGTTGAGCTAAAGGCTTGTTAGCCTAGAATCAACAGCCCTATAATATGATTCAGTCCATGATTGGATATGCTAGGGACCCGTCGAGGTGACACATATGCCAATCTGGCCGAGGTCCATACCGATGGCAATATGTCTAGCCTTTGTGTGGCAGTATTCCATGCTATGGATTGGGGACGTTATTTGGCTATTGTCCACATGCGACGGGGTATTCCGTAGGCGTGGCATATGCCTGGTTACTGGTTACTGGTTATTGGTGCTGTTACTGGAGGATTTAGTTTTTCACTGAAAGTCCACACTTCTTTTAAACTTTGATTTCTAATTGTTTTCTTAATCCGTTGAACTCTATAAGTAATTGCTTTACATAAATATTCCATGTATCAATGTATTGTTATTGATTCATAGATGTTATATTATCCTTTATTGAGCACGTGAAAGCTCACCCCTGCTTTTTGCAGTAAATTGTCGGTTTACCTTGGGTTGCACTCCTGGCTCAGCTAAATCCTACGTTAAGGATTGTTAGTCAAATTTTAAAGTCGCTACTGCATTTTGATTCTTATATTATATGTATTACATATTGGATTATTCAGATTGTATATTGATTATGGAAATTTGCCTACTTGTCAGGGTTGTTGGCAAAATTATTTGATTTATTGAATATATTTGTATATGACGTTTTGAGACATATTGTGTATAACATGCCATATCATTTTGTTATACATAAATCTTTGTATCCTGTAAGGAAATACGGATAAGCAGGACAGGTTGTATCTTCAGTTTGACACGTGTCGACTTATCCGGAAGGGTCAGTACGAATGTTAAGTTGAGGCGTACAAGCTGTGTCCTTAGTAGCTTCTGTTGGGGGCGTTACATTTTTGTTATGAATGTCAATATATAAAAAACCGACAATTGGATCACTGTTATTTTTAGCACGCGTGACATACATACACATAGTATCTAATCCAACAGTCAATTTTTCAAAATATGCATCCCATAATTACTTAAGAGCATCATATTGACTTTTATGAAAGTCGGTATGTGCTGATACGAACATTTCTGTGTGTGTGTGTGTGTGTGTGTGTGTGTGTGTGTGTATAGATGTTTTATAATAAGGTGTACTTGATGCAACTACATATGATATGTTTATGGTAATTGGATCACAAAACTCGTGGATCATACTTTCCATGGGGAGTCCCCCTCATGTGATCCTCCAAAGACCTTAAACAAGTCACTTGAGACAATTTGTATTGGGTACACCTTATAACAAAAACTTGCCCTTCTATATATATTAATATATGTATGAATATATTAATATACACAAATGATGCTATCAGCATATGTTTATATAGGCTTATGTAAGCACGAAGCTCATAGATAATTATGTGGTGCATATTTTGAAAATTTTTCATTTGGATTAGGTACTCTACTTATGCATTTTATGTATGCCAAAAATCACAGTGATCCAAAGGTCGGTTTCTCATAAATGTCACAGAGAAAATTGTGATAATTTTTACTAGTTACAGTTTTTGATAGTTATATTTTGAAATTCAATTCTGACATTTGATCACTAAAATTTTTGGCATATGTGCGTGTGTAGACACCCCATTTTTACCAATTATGTCATCATGTATTTTTGAAAATGATCAACTTGAATAGTTGATCATTTGGTGGAGAATTGGCCTTGTAAAGACCAAGTTTCCTAAATTGCCCTTTTCTGAGAAAATGGACAATTCATTATTTCATGTGTACATTTGGGTTGGAATCGATCCATTTGTATTGCATTTGACTTTTGAGGTGTTTTGAAAATTTTCATGACATTCTGATGAGAGCTCGATAGGTAATTAGAGTTTTTGCGACTTAAAGGGCATTTTCGTCTATTTTCTCGTATAATTTCCGAATGACCTCCGAATTCGAAACGGATTGTTTCATGAGGTTTATATGGATGTGGGGAGTGTATTTGCAGTGTCAATTGAACCTTTGAATGGTTGGGATGGATTCGCCCAAAATCAATCTCCTAGGTAAGGATGAGCTGAATTAAGGATTTATTCAAATCGACCGTGAATTGGTCATTTTTACTAAAATCAAAGATTTTCAAAATATATTTTCAAATACCAATTTCATAATAAAACCATGTTTTTAGAAGTTGTTCAAGCCTAATCGATCAATTTTACAAAACAAGGAATGGTCATATGACCAATTTTGACAAAACCGGGTCAATTGGCTAGCTTTTTATCAAAACCCTTTACCAGGGTCAAGTATTTTTTACCCAAAACCTTTCTAAATATGTAGAGGATCAAAACACGGTCGTTTTGATACCTGGAGCATTGAATTTGAATTCAAATTGAGCAAAATATGGCAAAAATACGAAATCCCTTGAAAATGGGGGAAAATTTGGGAAAGTCACTACGGTGACCGTCCTAGCTAGGACAGCCAACCGTCCAACCCAGGACGGCTAGCCGTCCAAGCTAGGACGGCCACCAGGATGGTCGGGTGTATTTTGCAATTTTTGAAGGTTTGAGACTTTCCCATCCATTTTGGCCGATTTGGTTTGATTTTTTTGGATATAATTCGAAGGGTTTCAGCTTGCAAACCTTAGGAGGATTTGTTCTAAGCCCTAGGATGGTTTTTAGATGGATCAATCCCAACCATTCAAGGTTTTTAAACCCTAACTCTATAAATACACCATTATAGAGTTGAGAGAGAAGGACCAAGGGGGCTAGACTTTAGATTTTCGTTTTTGGTTCATCAATTGAGGAGAGAACCAGAGTGGAGAAGAGGGAGAGAAGAAAGGATTCAAAGCTTTGAAGCTTGAAGAAAGGTAGCCGACAAGAGAGAAGAAGGGTAAGTGTTCTATCATTGTTTTCATATATTTCATTCTCATGTAAATCTTCTTCTATGCTATGGTGGAAGTTCTTCTCATTTTCATATGAGATGAATCATCTCCTATTTTATGTGTTTGTTATATATGATAGGATAGTCTCTTGCTTGTTCACGCATGATAATATCATATTAGCTTGAGTTTGATTATCCATGGTATTTGTTTAATATGTTTGCATGTTAGAATATGATGTAGTTCATTTTTCTTATATAGGACAGTAGTATATTTGTGTGTTTAGGAATATGTAGGTTTGATTAAGATGTCTTTTATTATGATTTTATGTTAGTAAGCATGCTTAGGATAATGTTTCAATATGTTTGCATGATTTTTGAAATCTTGTGATGATTATATGATATCCATGATTGTGTAAGTATGTTGAGGCATTTTTGTAGTGAGTCTTGAGTCTTTCTTTCGTGTTTTTATGATTATTTAAACACTCGATATATGGTTTGAATGTATAAATTGTGTACGAGGGAGCGTGCAAAGGTAAGATCCTCCCCTTGTGTTTAAATTAATTGTTTAAGCATACTTTTGTTAGTTTTGATGTTATTTTGTGTAATAATCTAGTCAAGCATGTTAGTTAGGATTTTTGTTCATTATTTTGAATGGATTAATTATGCTAATTAAGTCCCATAGAGTCAAGGTTCAAATATGTCCAGATTTGAACATGGGCTTAGATGAGGCTTAAATAGCATTTTTAAGCCATGATTTCATGTATATTTTGTAGGTAAAATTTATATATTATGTTAGTATGCATATTAGGGTGTTTGTTCATTATTTTTCATGGATTAAGAATGATTTTTAGGCTATTTAAAGTATGTATTCAAATCTATCCAGATTTGAATATATATTTTAAAATGGCTTTATTATCATTTTTAAGTCATGTTTTCGCATGATTATTATAGTATTCTTGTAGTATATTCATGTAGGATGCATGCTAGGTCATTAACACGATTTTTATTACTTCTTTTCAAAGTTTTTAGAATGATTTAAAGTTTGCTTTCAAATCTGTCCGGAATTGAAAATGGTCTTAAATGACTTTTAAAAATCATTTTAGCGCCAAATCCAACTTAGAAATATGCCTAGGTTCTTATAGTGGAATTAGTATGCATTTAGAAGCATTTTCATGCATTGTTAGAATTGACTTCATGTATATTTGTTTAATTTGTTTAAATTGCAGCATGCATTGCACTAATATATTAGGTCTTTAGATTGACGTTAGGGTTAGTTAGAGACCCTAGGATTAGGAAGGTCACTTGACCTTCCCTAGGACTGTCCTTTGTTGTAAAGATTACTATCTGAATTGAGTATTCTTGTTGATTTAAGAGTCTATCTTCGAGGGATTTTCTAAAAGGTTTTTAATGTGGTTTTCATGAAATAAACACGATTTTCTATGAAAGATTTGATTGTTAAATGATTTTCAAAAAAAATTGAAATGTTTTAAGATTTTTATCTTGGGATAAGATTCCCCCCAAGATGATTTGTTTTATTGAAATATCTTTGAAAAAGATTTTCAATTGGGATTGAATTCTAAAGATAAGAATTATTTAAAATATTTTGGATTTTGCGAAAATCTTTTAATTTGAAATGATTTCAAATAAATAATTTCAAACGGATAAAAACTCTCGAAGTTAGAGTCTTGAATTAAGTTGAAATACTTTTTGATGATGTGATCGATTACAATAGGAGAGTCCTAGGGTAGTCGAACTACGTGGACTTTGATACTTGCTAGGTGACACTAGTAGGTTACGTAGGCGCTAATAGGGCTCAAGTCTGCCCTAGGATGCCCGTAGGGTATTCTAGGTTCTTAGGGTTTGTTTGTATATTTTTTATTATTAATATAACTAATAGAGATTATTGCATTTATATCACTATTTTGTTGGTTGATTAGATTATTTAGGATTGTTTGCATTAAGAATTTGAATAGCCCAAATAAATTAGAAGTCCTTTAATTAGGGCGAGGTGGGTGCGTACAAGTGAAAGCTTGGAATCTTCTCACGTCGTAACCTAGCCCCTGGATCCATCTCTGGTTCGAAGACTGTCTTTTCATTGAAAATGGAGTTTTGTTTGGTTTTATTTAAAATAAAACATTTTTCATGGTTTCATTATTCCTTAAACATAAGGTGGCGACTTCTTTGTTTGTTTTCTAAAAATCCCTAATCACACCTCCAGTGATGATGTGGATCCTCAAGCCCAAAAAGCTGGTCCACAGCGTGCATAACATCCATAAAAACAGTATCGATCTAATCCAACGGTCAGTTTTTGAAAATATGCATCACACAATCATCCGTAGGCTTCTTGCATATATGTTGACTAGATCAGGACTGTTAATATACATATGTGTGTGAATGCATACCTAGACACCCCAATTCGTGATGAGCTTAATTTTAACCTCTTGGATGTAGAAACTAACAAGGACAAAGGAATATTGTGTTGTGGCTGTGAAGGGGACATGGTAACCTAGCTATACCTTAAAAAGGGTGCATTATTGGTTTAGATATTATAGAAGATGAAGAGTTTTTGTGCGTCTATATATTCTGCAATAGTCTTGATAAAATATATATGTTTCAACCGTCCTAAGTCCTAGGTCGTAAGGGCCTTAACCTTCCATTTCCAAGGGAGCTAACCCACCAACAATATTCCAGATAGTCTAGCATACGTTATGCCCTGATCGACATCACCATTACAGGATATGCATGACAAAAACCAACGATGGTTGTCACGTCCTCCGTCCGTTGGGTACTCACTTAGAGTGTAAAATTTTTGGATTGGGGTTACCTCTAAAATAATATTGTATTGATTTTTTTAATATGTTATAGACACGTAATAGCAATATTAGAGTGGGTTAATTTGGTGATCATGTGTTAGTGGATCTAGTAACACTAAAGTTAATTGAGGTAGGCATAGCTAGCTTGAATTAGGGTAGGTTTCATCGTAGCTCTCTAAGAGCATCTTGAATGTTTTAATGTCTTTTGAGGTGTCAATGCTAGAATTTTGCTGATGTCGAATTTTGGTAATGACAATTCACTGTCAATGCTCTAAGAATGAAGTTGGCTAGAATAAGAGCATTGTGTGTTTAGGTATGGAAGAGTGTCATGATGCATGTGTTGCATCTCTTAGGGCAGCTTAGTGTGACAGGCCTCAATATTTTTCTAAAGAATTTTGTCATCCATCACGCATATTAAGAGTTATACAAGAAGCTTGTGCAGGAGTTTTGAGACATTCTAAAAGTATATAATAATTAGCTAGAGCATATATATATATATATATATCTTATTATATATAGAGCAGTTTTTTTGTCCTACGTGGCACCCCCACATCACTTCATACTCTTCTCTAATTACTTCATGCATATTTAAGAATTGATAAATAATTTAAATTAAGATAAGAATTAATTTCAAACCATAAGAGATAATGCATGCAAATTTAAATTAAGATAAGAATTCATCTCAAACTGATAATTTAAATTAAGATAAGGGTTAATTTCAAACCATAAGAGATAATGCATGCAAATTTAAATTAAGATAAGAATTCATCTCAAACTGATAAGAGACTCCACATCTGTTAACCAAGCAGCCCCTCCTCTCTCTTCACGCAACCAAGCAGCCCCTCCTTTCTCTCTCCCTCCCCTGCCGTGAGCAACAGGCCTGACATTCACCACCATTGTACGTAAGTTCTCCTTCTTCTACTTCTCTTCTTCTTATTTCTGCTGATGCTACTCTCTACATGTTCATATATATATTTATGCTTCAATTCCAATTACCCAGTTTGGTTGTAAATGTTGGCAGTAGAATTTAGGGCTATAAAAATTACCAAATAATTTATCGTTTGATAAGTACAAGTACGTACCAAACATAAGTAGTTTTGCTTAATTCTGCATATATAGAACTAACTATAGTGGGTGGTTGTTGTGTAGTCATAATGCTATTACATAACAAACTATTAACATTCATCTGCAGTGCCTTTATAATATAAGATTCTTAATAAGATTTATCACATCTTCCTTCAGTGTTATTATTTTCATCAAATAATAAAAATAAAATAAAATGGAGAGTTAAAACTTAAGTTACTGTGTCAGTTCTTAATTCTTTATGGTATGTTACAATTATTTATGAAAAATCATTTTTTATAAATAAATATAGAACTTTATGTTCCGTACCGTATTTTTTTTTTTTTTCAACTTTGGTAAGGGATTCTAAGTGTTGGTTTGTGTTTCAAATCCTTATTTTTGTCCCGCTTGGCTGAGGTTATTATGTATTATATTCAGGTTGGTGTTTTGGAGAACATTGTTAAGGCATCTCAACTTCAAATTATTGAGCAGCAACATTTTGTGGAGGAACTAAGGTACTTGCCTATTGTTCTTTTTTCTTTCATTTTTATTTTTTTTACTTGCCTATTGTTATTTTTGTTTTGCGTACTGCTTTACTGGATTGAGGGCAGAGTGGAGTTTACTTAAAGAGCATGTGGAGGCTCAAGCCAACGAGCTCAGTTATATATTTTTGAAAAAATGTTATGGGAACCAAATATGTTTATATATGCTCTCAATTCAAATGGTTTACATGTCTTTAAAAATTAATTTATGTTGAATTTGATCTATCTTTTTTGCATGTCTCTTTGTATAACTCTCTTTCATATGCATGACATATGATTTTTTTATTTTTATTTCTATTTTTATTTATTTTTATTTTTGTATATCACTAAATGCCATGATTAGGATAGTATAAGTCCTATCGATTTGTGATTGGTATAAGTCATACAAAGATTTGGTTGAGTCATGACCACCAATCAATAATTTTTCGATACAATAGATCTCTTAGGGGAGTTCAATTAAATGGTGAGTGCCACTAACTCTGTATGTGTTAAAAATTTTCAAAAATTTTGTAAATAGGTACTCAGTATGATTTAACCCATTTCATTTATTTATCCAGTAGTGAATGAGATTACTCATATATGTCCATAATGGCTTCATTTGTTCCTATTTGAAATTTGATAGGATCACTCTAAACATTGCTTTGAAATGAGGCTATAACAAGATAGTTATAAATTCTAAGAACTCTCTCCCCACAAGTAACCAAAAGAAATGCTACTAAGTTAAAAGTCTATATCAAATAAGAGGGGAGGCGAATAAGTAATATTTTGTATTGAATCCGCGCATCGCGCGGGATGGATACTAGTATATATATATATAGGTGTTGTAATCAGGTGTCCTCTTTTAGAGCCACTTGTTGAGCATATTTTCGAAAACTGATAGTTAGATTTGATTCTCCTTTCATGTATATCATACCTGCAAAAAATCACAGTGACCCAACAGTTGGTTTCTGGAAAAATATAACTTTGAAAAACTATAGCTTTTTTGTTATTTGAAATGTTACCATTTTTCACAATTGGTTTTTTTAAGAAACCAACCGTTGAATTACTGTGATTTTTTGCAGGCATGATATACATGAAATGAGCATCAAATTTAACGGTCAGTTTTCGAAAATATGCTCAACAAGTGGCTCTAAAAGAGGACACCTGATAACAATGCATATATATATATATTAGAGTGAGATAGATTTGGGTAACTATACTCTAGCTTTTCATTAGAGTTGTTTTTTTTTTTTTTTTTTGTTTTTGACATCATGATTTAGATTGGGGGTTATCATGTGGTGGAATACGTATGGAATGAATAAAATTAATTTTTAACCTTTGATTTTCCAATAATGCTTACGTGTCAACATTTGACAGTTGACCATACCGGAGATGACCCATCCTATCATGGATGCAGTGGTGATATTAGAAGACAATATTAAAAAGGTCTGCAAGTGCGGAGATCACGTTCTTATTAACACTTTACATCACAAATCAAACGTAGACGTGACTCAACCATGACAAACCCATCCATGTTCTATACGGACTATCAACCAAATTTACAATTTTTTAATATATATATATATATATATATATATACAGCTAAAGATTAAGGAAGGTTTGGGACCCACTTAGCATAAAGAAAGGGGAATTTCATAGAGAAAATATATATATACTAAACCTTGTTGTAATTCCATCCCAAATTGAAGCCCAACTCATATGATTTAATTGTTCATGTTGATTGTTATTGTTTCCACGTGAATTGTTATGGCAATTCATAAAAAATAATAATAATAATAATTAAATTTTATATATTTGCACACATGTGATATGAAGAAAAGAAAATAATAATTTTTATTATTTAATTTTTCTAAAAGCTGCAAATGTTAGAATGAGTTTCGATCCTATACTTAAATTTGTTTGGATTTTAAGATTATTACACATTATTCAAATATATCATTCATTTTATTTTAAATGATATATCATGATATTGAATACCAAAAAAATTCAAGTACAGAAAAATCTAAATAGAGAAACTGTACTCATACTAGGGCACAATACAGGATTGAAGCGGTGGGATGTATAATATTATTTTATTTTGAGTGAAAAATACTATATGATTTTTGTTTTAAAGAGATGAAAGTTTGTGATATATATGAAAAAAAAAAAAAAAAAAAAAAAAAAAAAAAAAAAAAAAAAAAAAA
>JAESVK010001108.1:1243519-1307555 GCA_017140935.1 Hamamelis virginiana
AATATTATTCTTTTTTTTCTTCTTCTTTTTTTCTTCTCCCTCCCTCTCCCCCCCCCCCCCCCCCCCCCCCCCCCCCGCCCGCGCCCGCCCCTCCCTCGCTTGTTCACATTCAAAGGGAAGGAATTGAACATGCAATGCAAAGAAAAGTGGTAACCCAAAAAGGAGGGGGGGAAGGAGGGATTGTGGAAAAGTTGGCCCCCTTTTTCACTTTGGAATGATAATCCACAAAACCCACTATATATGTTAGAAGCCATGCCAAAATCTATCCAACAGCAGCCTACAAAAAGCATCTCCCTCCCACATTTTTATTATCCACCATCAAAGTAGACACAGCCCTTCAATTCCTTTCTCTTCCAGACCCGTCTCCATCACAAGATTACAAAAGAAAGCATGTTCCATGTTTGTGTGTGTCTAGAGAGAGAGAGAGAGAGAGAGACCTGGCTTTTTAAATAAATAAAAAAAAAATTGTCCATTTTAATTGGCTGAAAATTCTCTCTTAGACAGTCAACTAGTCAAGTGGAATTTGGACGGTTCAAAAACTGTTGGGTCCCAAAAAAAAAAAAAGAAAAAAAAACAGGGGGGAGGGGGTGTTGGGTCCCGCGATTAAGAGTGCATCCTACCTGCTACGGACAGTCCACCGTCCGGGAGAGGATTCCACCCCCCTTTATTGAAAGAGGGATGAGGAGCGGGAGGAGCACCTTTCCTAAATATAATTACTTTATAATGGTAAAAACACTTCATTAATTAATTAATGCATGGTAGTGTTTTGTAAAAACAAAAGACTCCCGTGACCATATTTACATGTTTTTAAGGGCACAAAGCACAAATTTTATAGGCTCTAAAGAGTAATATTTATATATATTCAAGAGTAATAAATTGATTAGGGTCCCATCAATTACCATGTCCACTTACATTTCCTTATTTTTATTATTTTTTTTTTAAATTGTTTGCTGAAGAAGCAAGAGATTCATAGAAGATAGCTAGGGACCAAAATCTTTGCTTTCTGGGTGCAAAACCTTAAAGCATATGGATGATGATGACATATATATATATATATATATATATATGGTCCGTCCGTTTTCTTTCTTTTTAAGCTACAGCGAATGATTAAATTAAATGCATGGGAATGGTTTAATTAAAACACCATCATATATATATATATGTGTGTGTGTGTAATGAATCCGCTCTTTTGGGTAACTTACAACTTTCACACTTATGCTCATTATAAAAATGCCATATGCATGAAAAAACAAACAAACATGATTAATTTACTGTACTCCAGTAGATTTTTTTTTTTCTAAAAAAAAATAATTACCTCTTTTAATAAGCTGGGTTTCTTAGATTTAGGTCATATATTTGAAGCATATACTAAGGTCTAATTAATTACTCTCTTTCTCTAATATAGGTAGGCATTCTTTTCTTTTTTTGGATGTCCCAAAATGATTAGGCTGAATATTTTGAAAAGTCAAATTATATTTCTTTTAGTTTTCTTGACATGACACTACGTACATGCAATACAAATGTATGAAAAAGGAAAGTTTTGGAAAGAAAAAACTTAAAAAGATGACAAACCAATGCATTAATTAATAGTTTTTCTTAATACACAAAGGCTTATCTTTATGAGACGAAGACGTCATATATGTATATAATTGCATAGAAGTGATCTAGAGAGCATATGCGCACTTTAACTAAAGTGAGCAAATAACACAAGTCCTTGGATTTTCATTCACTTAATGGAAGATTCATCTCAAGATTCAAATCCAAGGGTTTGTGTTGTTTGCTTACTTTAGCTTAAAGTGCGCATATGCTCGCTAGAACATTTTTCTATAATTGCATAATACGCAGTACGATTAATTTTAGAGCAGTAGAGCGCTAAACAAACCCACTGATACATAATTAGTTCAATTAATTACTAGAAATAGTAGAGTAGCTCCTTTCTGGAAAAGGATATATGACAACCATGTGATCTGTTGCGGGCTACATTAATGTTCGAGTCGCTGTCATGTATTTTCCAAATTCAGAATGTTCCTCTTTAATTTGGATCGTAAATAGTGCATTGATGCAAAAGCATATATATATATATATATATATATATATATATATATATATATATATAAAGGAAGTGTTTGATGAATTTAAAGTCTCATTATTAATGTGGGATTAGAGAAAATAAGGCAGAGAGGCTTTTTGGCTAAAATAATAATGGAATCCTCGTACATTTAGTGGTGCAAGAGTAGCTCCTTTGTTTAGGGATTGTTTGGCTTAATTATGATCTGCTCTTCTCGATCAGAAATAAATAATTAACTCAATACTTTTGTCTGCTTTTGGTTACCAAACCTAGCTATGATGGTAAAGCCAAATATTGATGGTTGCATTGTGGCATATTTAATCATTTTGATCACTTGCGTACAGATTTAATTGTGCAGCATGCATGAGGAAAAGGACTAGCTAGGACCACCATTTGATAAGTACTATCGAACCTACGGTTTTGGCTTCATTAGTTTGTTTTAATTATGGGGTCTGAAAATTCTCTTCTTGTAACATTTTGAGCTAGTTTTATGGAGGTCTTTGTCATCTAGTTTAATCTAGAACGGAACAGGCCGTGAGGATATGGACCAAGAGAGGGGATCATTCCTCCCAAATTAAATGGGTTTGTCTTTTTATGAGGGCATGTTACGTAAGTGACAATTGTACAAAAAGCAATGAAATCAACATAAAGCAATGAAACTTAGTAGTACTTCATGGGATAAGTATAATTTTTAAACTATAGAGTGAAAAAGTGAAAATGAACTACATTTGAAAGGAACAAAGTATAAATTTCCATTTACTAAATTTACTGGATTAAAGAACAGTTTTTATTTATGGGACTTTGTTAGTGAATTTGTACAACAATGAAAAATAAATATTAGGAAAAATTGGTTAGAGGTCCCATTAAATAAGATTTTACTTGCTCTAATTCTCCTAAAAGATTTTTCATACAAAAAATCTTCACTATCTCAATGAAAAGTTCCCTACTCAGACCAAGTTCATTGCCTGTGCGAGTTCACTACGTGAACATAGTGACTTTTTGAAAAGTCACTATGACTGTGAGTCATTACGATCACGTAGTGAACTTTAAAAATACACTACGGTCGCATAGTGAACTTTCAAAAAATCACTATGATTGAATAGTTACTTTCCCCTCATTTCTTCGACAAAATCAAACAGATGACAAAACGAAATAAAAAACTTTACCAACAAATATGAAATTTAGTTGAAAATTCCAAACCACCCAATTTTTGGGGATTTTGGTGAGAGGTCCTATAATTTTGGGAAATTGTAATCGTAAAGGCATGCACACTATCTTTCTCTTTCTCTTTCTATATATATATATATATATATATATATATATATATATATATATATATACAGTCCTGATTTAGTAAGCCATTAGCATATGCTTATATATCTTATATAAGTATGAAGTTAATATATATAATTATGGGATATATATTTTAAAAAATTAATAGTTGGATTAAATATTATTCTTATGGATGTCATGCCTGCCAAAAATTACGACAATCTAATGTAAACATCATAAAATATAGACTGGAAAAACTCTGACTTCTGAAAAACTGGCATAGTTTTTCTCAGTGACATATGTCAGGGACCGTTGGATCATTGTGATATACATAAGTATAGTATCTAATCCAATAATCAGTTTTTCGAAACATGTATCCCACTATTACCTACTATCTTCATGCTTAATTACATAAATTTATATAAGCATACGTTGACTGGATCATTTTTGTGTAGCGTACATACACAAAAACACACATTGGAACTGAAAAAAAAAATAATCCTCCCCAATCTCTTTCACATATATTGGAACATTACCCTAGCAAAGTTCACTACGTGCGTGGTGAAAATTACTCACACCATGAGCAATAGCTAGGGGAATGTAGTGAAATTCTGAAGCTAAAGCGATCTTTGCGTTTTTCAGTTAAAAAAATAGAAAAATAAAATAAAAGCCCTCTTTACCGTGGTCTTTACATTTTGGGGTTGGACACCATAGCCTTCACTAACTTTTGCTTCATCTTGCACAGTGGTCTTCTCGACACCATAGCTTTCTCTTCATCTTCGAAAAAACCACGAGTTTTACAATTGCTAGAATATTGTTCTTTGCACAGAGGTTAGACCCTTGCATGGTATTGTTTGGTTTATCAAAACCCTCATTCTTGAAGCTTCACAAAAAGAACTCGAGAAGAGCCTACTTGGTCGGACCTACACGAAAACGAAAGTAGGCATAAACGATATCAGCATGACAAATTGGGCGATGGAATCTCTTTAATTCTCTTTGTCTCTTCACAGTAAGCTATCTTTAAGGAAATAATTCAAAAGAATGGAATCTTGTGCAATAAAAATAACTTAAATAGGACTTTTGGCATGAAAGAAAGATTGATATGACGACTTTCGACATGATAGGCCTTTAAATAGATCTTATCATCAATTAACCCTACAAACAAATTATTAAATGAATATCAATCATTTTCCCTTAAAAGGTAATGCTATGCATGGTTCAAAATATTGTCACAAAAATCGATACAAAGAAATAATATGGATAGCTTTGAAAATTTACCAATGAATAGTTTTGAAAACTCATAACAGTTCCTTCTTTGTAGCACTAGTTGTAAGTTGTAACGGTGCCATAACATTTTTCTATTATAGATTACATTAAACCCGTTTTGTTAAAATTTAGGGTAAAATACATTGACCTTCTCTGAGGCTAGGTGTAATTACACGAGCCTTCCTTGAGTTTCAAAAAATTCCAAAAACCCCCCTTAAGGTTTTTTGCTATGTGCAAACACCCCCCTTTCGTTACATTTTCCGTCAATAGGTATATAAAATGACTAAAATACCCCCATTTAGTTGCAAATGTAAATTATATTGACCTCCCTTAAGATTTGACATATTTTCAACAAACTCCCCTATTAACAAGCTTCCTTTGAAGGATCATATATCTCACATATGAACTTCAATTTGAGTAATTCAAGTTGCTATATATTGAAAGTTCTCATGGCATATATTCGATTGGAACTTAACTTACTCAATTTGGATTTGAAATGAATAAGTTATAGGCCTTTAAAGTTGGGAAAAAATTCACATTTTTCAAGTAATTTATTTATAGAAAAATATGATTTTCCCCCCAACTTTGAAGGGTTGTAAATTCTTTGTTTAAAAAATCAATCATTAATTTGATCATTGTAATATTTGGCAAGCATGAAATTCAAAAGAAGTTAATTAATCCAGTAGTCATTTTTCTGTTTCGCAATTAGCCCTGTGAAAAAGCGAGCATTTTCAGAAATTTAGGCACTGTTTGAATTTTCTTTTTATAAGTACTTTTTTTTTTCTTTTTAATTTGCAATATTTAATTTCTTAACAAAAAATTAGAATTGCTTTTTGACTTTTTGCTTTTTTTTCAAATTAGCAATGTATGATTTTTTTTTTTTTAAAGAATAAAAAAAGGAAGAAAGATAGATAGATAGATAATGTTTGATTTTTTATCAAAAAATTGCTTTTTTTTTTTTTTTTTTTTTTTGAAATGCAATCAAGTAATTTTAAAAAGTTCAACGAAATGGTGTGGTTGATGTCAATAGTTTCTAGAATGGAAGTGTTTGCACGTAAACATAAATCTTAGCGGAGGTCCTTGTAATTAATTATATCAAATCTCATAGGAAAAATCATTACCGACAATAATAAGGGCAAAGTGGGCATTTTTAAAAATTTAGTGGTTAATGTCAACAATCTCTCAAAACGGGAAATGTAAGAGAAATGGGGTGTTTGCATATAGCAGCGAACCATTGATGGATCATTGGAACCTTTTGAAACTCAGAAAAAGTCCGTGTAATTACACTTAATATCAAGGATGATAAATGCATTTTATCCTAAAATTTTATACAAAATTAGGTTAGAAATTAATTAAGAATACCATTTTCCTAGCTAAGGGCACTAATATGTTGAGTCAGTGATTCAATTCATCTTTACTTTGTCATGGCATGGCTGGGCTTCAGATCAGTTGACTGCACTTGACCAGTCTGCTACTCTTTCATCCCTTAATTGATAAAATAGGGAACCAAGCAGCTGGGAAGTACACTGTACACACATGCATTCAAAGCCCAAGTATATGCCGTGCTCACAAACCTGACAATCTCCCGCACACGCCATGCACTCTCTCTCTCTCTCTCTCTCTCGATTTCAACACATTAAACCCCACTTTGTATTATCCCCACACTCACATGCATGGACTGACATGGGTACTCATTATATCACATGCACATGCAAATAAACCTACCTCTCTCTCTCTCTCTCTCTCTGTGTCTCTCTCTCTCTCGCACAGTACTGTTGCGTTTAGGGTCATACTCTGTGATTTATATATATGGTGGAAATATGATGATGGCATTGATGATGGTATGATGACGAATAGGTCTACGAGATTAAAGAAGCCTCCTTTTTTGATCTTTCAATTCCTCCAAACTATTGAGTGGGGAAGGCTAAGGGCAAACCCACTTTCTCTAATGGGAACATGCACAATGAAAAGCTATTATATTTCTTGGTCCCCACACAGTACAATGCTAAATAAATTCCGTGGACTCTGATACATCCAATCATATCTCCCTTTTTTTTTTCTCTCTCTTCCCATGCATGATTATTACGTATACACCCATACATGCTAGCTTCCATGTTTGAAAGTGAAGTTTACTACTTTAGATGTTTGTTGGTTGGTGGGTTATTGTTTTGCTTTTTTACTGCGTCAGCTCTTAATCCGCTAGGGACCTACCTACCTCATTAAATTGCAACTCTTTAATTCTTGCCACTTTCACCGTACCAGTGACCCCTTTGAAGGAATTACGCCAATTTTGATGACCAAGATCTTGATCGTGTACGTGATATCATATCGCTTGTTCCTATTAGGTGGTAACTGTATACTTTTTTTTCCTAGAAATGTCATCACTCAACACTGAAATTGGACACATGTCAACCTATCCAAACTGAACAGGTACGGGTCGGAGTTTTTGAACCGCTTAATTTAGGGCCGACCCGTTTGAATAGATTTGTTTAGGGGTTAAATTCACTAATTCATACGTAATAAAGATTGGAAGGTAAGCCAATCCCTAGTTGTTGCGTGAGCATGCTCGTGCATGAGAGAGGGCGGTGGATTTGTGGAAATCTGGGCGGTATTCACTCCTTAGATAGAATCTTGGGGATGAAATTTTGGTAGAAAAATATCCACATCAAAGCCCAATTGCTTTCATGCTTTTATTCCAAGCTTAAGTCATACCATGCCCATGCACTACGACTAAAGCCAATCCCTAATTGATGCACTTCTAATTTTCCTTTATTTTACCAACAATTTTTCGTGTGTGTGTTTTTTTTATATAATAAAATTCAATATATACACTAATCGATCGATTACCCAAAAAAAAAAAAAAAAAAAAAAAAAAAGAATCGGCGAAGAATGAAACCAGGTGTGATTTGAGGACTTATTAAATGTGGCGGCAATTAATGGAGTGGACAGCCAAGATTGCCTTTAATTAATTCGTATATTGTCTCATCACTATAAAATAGTGCCCCCTCTATCAAAACATGAGGTGCTCCAAACCTTCTCTCTGCTCTCTACCTTGGCATGTGTCATCCCTTCCAGATCGAGTTTCAGTTAGTGAATTCGTTGATCCACGTTTCTTTCTCTAAACTCCCTTTTTTCTTTCGAAATAAATTAAGGCGCATATATATATATATATATATATATATATATATATAGAGAGAGAGAGAGAGAGAGAGAGAGCATGTTTGATGGGTTGGAAAGAAGCGGATCAGCTTTTCAGGAAGAGGCAGCCAAGAGCAGCCACCGTTACTCAATTTATATATCAGGTCCCTGAATTTTAACACAGAAACTAATTTATAACTGAAAAAGCTTAGAGAGAGAGAGAGAGAGAGAGGGGGGGGGGATAATTGACAATTCAGAGGTCGAATACAGTTGTGCAGGGAGGGTGGGGGGCACATGCTTTGCAACGAATGTCCTACAAGGCCACGTCGAGCTGCTGTGTTTTGTTTTAAATTTTAATTAATTTAGTTCTCGGGTTTTGGGGGAAACACCATCATCATGGATACCAAAGTCTATTTATTTGTTTATAATTAGCTACTAATAACATAGTATTATGTGGAATATTATATCATCGATCATCTCTTTCCTACTGACATCTACTCATCTCTCCATCCCACCCTTTCTTCAATTTATTAATCTCATAAATAAACCTTTCTTTCTTTACCATGCTCCCAAAGAGACAATATTACTACCATATATATATATATATATATATATCAAAAGAGTATTCTTCATAATTCCATCAATAGAATTTTGCCCACCAAATTAATTTCAAGTTTTTTTTTTTGGAAAAACATATCAAAAATTTGATACTATTCATTCACTAATGGGTCCAAAGAGCTTATCATGGCTCGATCTCTAATAACCTAAGCCCTTATATTAGGGCTAAAAGGGACCTTTTTGTGATATCTTAAAAAGAAAGAACCTTTATAGTAATTTTGTTCTTGGAACATGCCCTAAAGTTGTTAGCTGGACGCTTTTTTAATTTCTGCCAATTTAAAACAGGTGGAACATATATTTCGTCTTAGTAAAGTCAAAAAAATATTACTGATCGACCTAGCTAGCTCCTTAATAATTAATAAATAAATAAATATATATATATATATTTAAGGAAGATTAAAAAAATGCAATATAACTGACTGACCACCATCTCTCTCTCTCTCTCTCTAACTCTTTATCTTCCTCTGCAACTATTTCATCTCGCCACAAGCTTCCAAACAAAGGGAATTAATGGAAAGTGAGATTTGCAAGGTTTATTCTCGTCGTTGTCCTCTGATACGTTTACGATGAAACAGCAAACAATCCTTATCTGGTTCATGGGTATTCTATCGCTTCTTGATTCCACTATTTCAAAACATGCTCATGGCAGCAACAGCAACAGCAGCAACAACAACAACACCCGCACCACACAGAGAAACAGATCCCTCTTTCCAATATTCTAAACGCCTTCATATTATTATTACAATCCATGGCTTACGTTGAGATCAATCATCAACACTTGCGTTTGTTTCCGAAATGACTATGGTTCCTGCTCAAAACCTCTCTAAACAACATATATTTGCGCCTTCTCATGGTGGTTGTGGTGTCGGTTTTTCGGAGAATTTTCGTGGTCATATGAGCCGTCTTCAAGGGTATGAGTGTTGTACTAGTGAAGCTTGTTTAGGGTCGTCGGATTTTGTGGTGGGTGATCGTATGGCTGAAGATGAATCAAGAACTAATAGTCTTAATGAAGCAGGCTCAAGCTCTAATAATAATAAAGATGTTCAAGAAGCAGAGAGAGATGAAGGGTGGTTACAATTGAGTATTGGTGGTCATCACGCTAGTACTAGCCATGCTCAAAATGATCAATTAAAGTTTGATCCAACGGACGGCCGAAGACGCGGATTGATCGAGCTTGATCTACTTCCCACCGGTGGTATAAATTCACATCAACAACTGATGAGGCCTATCTTTCATGTGCCTCATCATGAGTTTCAAGTTCCTCCGCCGATGGCCATGGCCGCCAATAGTTTTAACCCATCATTATTCTTGCAACAACATCCCGGAACTAGTAGCTCAACTTTAAATCCGCATGCTCAAGAGATTAACTGGGCATTCAGGCCTATGCCGCAGAATATAACAACAGCTTCTTCTTTTTCTTCTTCTTTGATGCCACTGGGATCCTATTTTTCGCGTCCTTATCAACTCCAATCCTCTGGAGGAAGTATAGCTGGGCCGAGCTCAGATGTTCGAGTTATTGATGCTCCTCGGAGACCCCATTCTGGCATTTGGTTCATGCTACAAGCATCACAAAATCAGTATGTATATTCTACTGGAAAATAAATTACCAATTTTCATTTCTTTGTTAGATTTCAAATTAATGGATTGCACGTAATTGGTTTTCTCAATGCAGAGCAAAAGAACCATTTTTGCCTCAGATACCCAAGAGCTACCTGAGAATTAAGTAATTGACTTTCTCTCTTAATTTGCTCATTTTCTTCTCTCTCTCTCTTTCTTTCAAAAAAAATAAAAACAAATTGAAATAAAAGCATTGAATTGTTTTACAGTAATTTCATTTTGGTTTTGATTTTTTTTTTTTTTTTTTTGTTGTCAATTAATTAGGGATGGGAGCATGACAGTTCGATTGGTAATGAAGTATCTGGTTAACAAGCTGAGACTGGATAGCGAATCAGAGGTATTTAATTAAAACTATTTCTGCATTTTCTTTTTCCAGTAGATATTAATGCCAATACAAGTAGTTAATGGGGGTACTGCTATATATTTGCTTTGAATTCGTTTTGAGTATTATGCACATACAAATTAAAAACTCCCCCATCTCTCATATTTAAAAAATATTATAGGCACATAGAAGAACCCAAAATAGAAAACCTGACCCATCTTTTCAACCAGTAATTTAATAACATGTATGTGGACATGGTTGGTGTTAGAATCATGACAGAAACAGCAGAACTAAATGGGGTTTCTCTTAATGGTATTTATTTTGTACGATAAAAATCATATTTAGGTGGCAAGTATATTTCTAGGTGTCATCACTTCATCCTCTTTTTGTGCTCTTTTAGCCCCTTTTAATCTAATTTTATAAAAGGTGGCCTCTATAGGAATGTAAGTGTTTGTCTAATCAAGGGTATTAGTCTTGTGAAATGATCATAATATCGATCTTAATCTCTAGTTAGTTATCCTCGTTTTAGTGATTGGGATTAAAGTTTTTAAGGTTCAAATGAAGAAATTAATTGAGAAAACTACCTACCACCTTCTTTCCCCAAACTCCGGCCCCAAAGTAAATGGAACAACAATTGCCTTTCATTGCTGTAGAACTGGGTTTTACTGTTTTCTTCACTACCATATCTATTCCTGAAAGTAACGTTTAACTGATCTCCCATTCCTCCGTTAAGTTTAAATACCAGGAGATATCTAGCTTATTATATATATATATATAACATTTTCTTTAATTAGAATAAGAATATAAGATAAGAAAATATATATTGGGAGAAGTACTACTTAGAACACTTAAAATAATATATGGACGGAGAATTCCTAGACTATACGTATGTCCGATTAATGTACGGACATTATCGGACTAATAATCTTTTAACAGCATATATTCCTATGTAATCCCTCTGAGAAGTCTAGATATATGGATAACGATATATATACAAGAAATTGGTATATGACTGCGTTAAAATTCATGCAGCCCTAGAAAGTACTCAAACCTAGTTAGTATTGTTGGCTGAAAAGGTTCACTGTCTCAGACTGTTGGCGGGTTTTGAGTGTAGTCACAATAGTGGCATCCTCGTATATATAGCCCTTTGGATGAGAAATTTGAGGGAGGGAGGGAGGGGGGGAATCTAGTTTGCTAGAAATATGCCTCCCCATATTTCTATGTATGTTGATCTTTCACGCTATGAAAGATAAGTCTCAATTTCTATATATAAATTATTTTTGAATGAGTAGAGTTCGATATATAAATAAATAAGAAAGAATGGTCCCACTCCAAATTCCTTTACCCAAGTTCAGCTGGTTGAGGCATCGATCAGCACTATATTTGCTTTTGATTAATTTCAGGAAAATGAAAGGTCATAAGCTAGACTTTTAATTCACACACACATATATTGTAATATACTCATTTTGTCCAATGGAGGTGATCGAAAAGAGCAATGGTTCCACGTGGGAATACGAGCTTATGAGAGTCCAATACTGATTTAGTCGCGATTTCCATAATTGTCTCTATATAATCAGCATTTTGTCCTTAATAATCTTACCTTTTTTTTTTTTTTTTTTATTCTTTGGATGGTGGCTAGATGCTTCACCATTACAACTTTGCAATTTCAGTTTCAACTTCCAATTTTGTTGGTGAAAATAATCAAAACTATATTCTTTCCTTTTAGTACAAATACAAATCCTTTTAGTATCAAAGCAAAAGAAAAATCACTCAAATTTGATCCCAGTGCTGGCCTTAATTTTCTTCCCCAGCTTCCACTGCTATTAATTCTACTGTTTCTTGCAAACCCTAGCACAAATACACTGAAGAAAAAAAAAAAAAAGGCACTCGGTGTTAAATTTTTAATGTGCACAAACTATCGGAATTCCGTCTCCTTCTCTCATTGAGGAGTTAATCTTGCTGGATGTTTGACCATCTCTTCACCAACATCTACTATTGGCAATTTAGTTTTCTTTAAATGTGTAAAATAATATGTACATTCTTTTTTTTTCCCCTTAACTAGTTATCTGAACCTTTGGCTCGATTAATCTTAAGACACAAGTAAGGTCACTTATTAGAGGCTTTACAAGTCCCATACATAGGTGGGTGGCCGGTTTACTGGTTTGGTTTGTGTGGACCAATCTGTGTGTGAACGAATGGGTGTGCATAGTGGAGGGCACGCACAATATTGATTATAGGGGAAACTGTAGTGGTATATGATTAAGATGTGTGCTTGAGATGCACTGTGTACGGAAAGTGATATAGTGTGTATATTAGATGCACTGTATTGAGTGTGCTCCATTACTTTGTCTAACTCTTCTCATGTAAGCATTATTATCATATACCACTGCATTATGTCTTTTATACCACTTTAATATATATATATATATATATATATATATATATATATATATATAGAGAGAGAGAGAGAGAGAGAGAGAGAGCACAATAAAGCTACTAGCTAAACACATCTTCCATGTATCAAGTCACCGAGCTGAGGTTCCCAAAGCTTAAGTTTCTCTTAATGTCTTGGATTCAATCCTTGGATGAGTTGGTTATTGGATTTCCATGTCTACAACATTTTAATATCATGAAATTCTACTGACTATTAATTATATCATACTTGATTTCAGCCTTTTAATGATAAGTTAAAACCCACATAGGTATCAAAGAAACGCAGAAGGTGAGGATTTGAATCTTTTTTGCAAGACCACACATATATGTCGAACAAGAAAAATTATCCTAATTAATACTGATAGCTGGTTCCTTGTCAATCTGCTCAATAATTATCACTTCAAACATATTTTTTTGTGTCTTTGACAATATAAGAATGAGTGCATGGACAATAACTTCTTAAAGCATCTAAATCTTTTAAATTCCATTTTATTTTCAGGGAAAAAAAATTCAGGAAAGGAGTATATATATGTATGTCAAACATGTAAAATGCAGCAGACAGAATTATGGTTTTAATATTTAAACTATTTGCATAATATGGTATTAATGAATTTTTATTATATCTAGCTTTTTTTTTTTTTTTTTTAATGAAACTGTACCCCAAAAAATTGAAGGATTTCACTATTTTTCATTTTGGAGAGTTATAGAATCTGCCATTTACTAATATATAAGTTTTCTAGTGTTCTTTATAACTTTCATTAGCAAAAAAGAAAATCTTTCTCCTTATTTTTGGCTAATTATGCACCAAAAGCAACTTTAGAAAAAGTGCTCGTGTGTACATTTTAACCTCAGATTTCTATTAGGAAGTGTATATATATACATATGTGTGTGTGCTTGCATGCCTTCATATATTTGAAGATCGATCGAGGCTAGTTGTTGGAAAAAAGTTTGTTGAGTTGTATATATGTAGTTAGAAATAGCCAAATTAAGAATATATTTATTTTCTTACATTATATATACATATATATATATAGAAAGCATGAAGTAAAAGAATGAAGAATGCATTTGTGTGTACCTTCGTTGATCTAAAATTACTAGTTGGAAGTGTGGACATATATGTATGTAGAAAGCTGAACAAAGTAATTATTGTTGCATAATAACAATTGTGAAGTCTTTCTATTTCAAGAAATTTTCTAATTTATAAATCAATTTTAACATACGAACCTTAATTTGTATATGAGTAATTTTCAGAAAAAATAAGTGATCGAAAGAAATCTGTTGAGTTGCATGCGAAAATCAATAGAAAATTTGGAAGTTAGTTTGCTTATTTTTGTATGGATTATGTTATGTTGATGCTACTATATATATACTAGTTCTTCCGGTTCATGCTACATTAGAGCATACTTGCAAGCTAGGTGCACATGCCATGTACTATGTTCCATGCACGTGTAATATATAGGTGAAAGCACTGTAAAAATGATATCTGACAGTAAAAAAAATATAGCTCATGAAGTTGAATGTGTCATAAGCATGCAGTAAGAAATAATCCTTCTTATTTGGCCGTGGTAATTTGGGTAAATCTTCTACAACGATATAAACTACTCATTAATTAGTTTCTCACATAAGATACGTCAGGGTGGTTTTTAATTTCGGATTAAAATGTCCGGTACTATAGTATTGTTACACATAAAGTGGGGGAAAAAAATTTCTTAAAGTAACTTAATTGTTTCTGCGTCTTCCATGTGTCATGCTTTGTCTTGCACAATTGATTATCCCTTAGGAAAGAAAACTAATAATGGTAATTTTTCTTGATGATCGAGTCCCCGAATAATTTCATTTTTCTTGTGCCTAGCTTTCTCTCTCTCCCTTTTGTTTTTTAAGGGTGCCTGTCCAGTACGATAAGGCCTGGTGGGGGATGATGTCCCTAGGTTTATCGGCAAAACAAAGAGAAAAGATTACTACGCACTCTAGCAATTAACAAAATGGATGAATATGACAACGTTGAAACAGATGCTCGATCAACTTGTTTGTATAAAAATGTATGCATGTAATTCTCTTGTTTCCTAGCACTTCTTGTCGTGAGTAGCTAGATGCATGAGTTAATCTTAAGACAGCATATTCGCAATTATATTTAAAAACCACGAATTGCAACTTCAACTTGCTTCTTCTCTTTTCTTATCTGGCATATATGAAATTTTAAATAACTATATTTTGTCTTCCTTACCTAACACATTAAAAGATTTAATGTATATATGACAGTATCAGCTGTAGCTTATATATATATATATATATATATATATATATAATATTGTAGGTAGCTTGTTAGAATGTAAGACACACTCAACATTCCGTTTTGTTTTATGTAGTGAAAGCTTTCATGCATAGATATATCTATGTATCTAGGTCAACCCTTATACCTTGATTTGGATGCATATACTTTGTTTTGTTTTTCTTGCACTTCATGCCATGGAGTAATTAAGGAGAGGACATTTAGACAGCATCTTAGTTTACCAATCGTGCTAATATAAAACAACTATATTTGTGCAACAACCAACAATCACAACTCTCTCTCTCTCTCTCTCTCTCTTCCTTAGAAATGATATATAAAATATTCTGTATATTTTGTATTCTTCTCCTAAAATATATACAACCAATCACAAAACATTCATCAGTAGCATAACATAATCAAGTTGTGTGACACACTCAACATTCTATTTGCTTTTTTCTTCTTCTTCTTCTTCTTATTATTATTTTTTTTATATAAAAAAAAATCAAAAAGTTTTCTACGTATTGATCTAGTTAATATAAAAGTGAAGCTTATGCGGATGATTTAATTGGCAAAATCTCAATATATAGCTTTGGTTGCACCGCCCAGGTGATATGAATCACTTGTTAATTATTACATGATCTTTAATGTAAGCAATCCCTTTTCTTCAGGAATGCCAAACACCACCTTTCACACATGGCATGCAACTAAGTACCCAATCATTAGGTTTATAAATGGGTGTGAATGATGATATATATGCAACTCACTTAGTCTATAAAACAAATATATAATAATTTGTATGCGTAAATTACGGACTCTCTCTCTCTATCTCTCTATCTCTCTCTCTCTCTCTCTCTCTCTCTCTCTCTCTCTATATATATATATATATATATATATACATATACATAATATGTGTGTGTGAGAGAGAGCTAGCTAGGGTGATGTGATCTCTAATCAATTTAGTTTGTTGGCTTCATTATTTGGAGTTCATATATATATGAGCGATGAGGTAGCTAGGCACACAAATATTGTACTATATCTTGTGATGATTAGGCACGATCTATGAGAATTTCTTTAAAAGGCTAGGACATGAATATAAAAGAGTGTAGGGCAATAATCAATGCTGGAAAGCAAAAAGATGTCTTTAAGGTGGGAAGGTGGCTTAATTATAAATTTTTAATATTGCGAGGGAGGGAGTGCATTGACTTTAAGATGTAAAAAACCATGTTCAAGTTGGATTATCTTGGCCTAGTTGACACTCATTAATTAAGATATAAAAAGTTGATACTACCAAATCAAAATCATATCGTAGGGCCTTAAAAATCACACGTGGACCCTGTCCATTCTCAACACCCCATCTGCATGCCTTCTCTCTTCCTTCTTTCGTCATGCTTTCGCTTGTTTCAACTCACCTTTCCGACATCTAATGTAGGCCCTTCACCCTCTTTTCCCATGGATTGTGCTTAAAAAAACTCCATCAAAACCACCTTCAGTGCTGCACTTTCATCAATTTTAAAAGACCTCATCATCTCACCCACAACCAACCAAAATTTTTATTATTTTTATTATTTTTATTTAAAAAAAAAAAAAACCCATATGTATATATATATATATTTTACGTCGGACAAAAGTAATGCATGAGGGATAAATCTCCAACAGAATCATTCCAAGTTGTTGAAAAGAAACAAAAATCAAAGCATGAAACATATATAGATATATATATATATAGGAGTTTGAAAAATTATTAATACTGTAATATATATATAGGAGAGTGGAATGCATGTGGAATTAAATTAATATACAGATGATAATCCTTAATTAGCCTGCTTATAAGAACAGCGACCCCTTAACTAAAAAGAAGGTTTTAATTTGCCAGGTTTTATCGAATTAATTGTTTAATTAGAGGTTGATTAGAATTAAGAAAGATAATTAGACTGGTAGTTCGATCATGAAGGAATATTATTGACCTTTAGATTAGGGTTTGTGAAAGGGAGAAAGAAAGCAACGTGAAGAAGACGTGCATGAGATTGGTATGTCACCATGTGTACATTTTTTTTTTTTTTTTTAATTTTTTAAGAGATAAGGATAGAATCGCACCGATTCCTCGCCGTGCTTTTTGGATCCGTAAACTTTTCTTTCAATTCTATGACAAATGTGTGTATATATTATATATATATAATTGTTAGAATATAATGTGGTGTATTGATATTATATATATTAATAATAAAGTCCATGGTATCATGATTTTGGCTTACGAGCAAAGTCTGGGTGGGTCCCGTAATGATTAAAATCGGGCAGTTTTAGATCGTGGGATGGACGGGCAGCTTCAACCGGTCTGTTTCCTTTGCTGACCGCTGACCCAAGTATTGCGTCTTATTAAGAGGAATGAGGAATCTCTTGGAGTAAAGGAAAAAGTTAGAGAGAGAGAAAATTTATGGGTAAAGTAGACGTTAATTCAAGAGACATATATATGGGAAAGACGTAAGCTTGTGACAAAGCATGACTTCAATTCTACATTTATTTTAATTATTATTAATTTTCAAAATTGCCAAGATGCATAGTGTATATATTTTTAGAGGGTAATAATATTTTTCGTTACTTCAAAGTCATTTTTGATTTTTCACTTATCCATCAACACATCAACAACATATATATAATTACTCGATCCGACTCAATTCAGATTAATTCAATAAAAAAATTTATTTAAATTTACTTTTAATTAAAATAAACTAATCGAGTTCAAAATTTTATTTAATTTAATTTATTGATACGGCTTAATTGATTTGTTTTTAACCCTAATAATATCATGCATTCATCAATCAATCAGACGGCAATAAATGAATAGTTATATATATATATATATATATATATAGAGAGAGAGAAAAATAAAGATATACATACTATCTATGTTTATTTTTCGATCTTTCTTTTTCTTCTTCTCCATCTTCATGATGTTAATATCCGAATGCGCACCATGATGATGACTTGCTATCATTGTAATAATAACCCTTTTCCTTTTCTTTTCTCTCTGTAATTCTTGCTTTCTGTTTTTGTTTTTTTTTTTTTTGGTTTTGGTGTTTTGGCTTCTCATGTTGTATTAATTCTTTCTAATAATGTGATCGATGTTTATTATTTATGTGTCGGTGTGGGCGTGGGCGTGTAATGAAAGCAGATAGAGATAACATGTAGAGGGCAACAGCTTCTACCTTTCTTGACGTTGCAGCATGTAAGAGATAACATATGGAGTCCAAGGGACGCAGTGACTTTGCTTAGTCCGGACTCCTCAACCACAGATCATGTCATGGTGCTACACTATGGTAGGAGTGCTTAAAAAAAATAATATTCCAATTTATTTAATTGTTGTATCATTTCTAAGTTATGAAAAAACCCTTTTTTTCCTTTTCTTTTTCTTTTTTTATTTACTTATTCTAATGCTTTTTTTTTTTAATATTTATTTTATCTTTTTTTATTTTTATTTTTATTTTAAAATTCTCTAATTGATGGAGAATCCATATACCCCAAAACCGTATATTTGGTCTTGGGGTTAATAACATAACCCAAAATTTATGATTTTCAATTGTTTTAACCCTTTTCTTGGAGTCTTTGATGCGGAATTTAATAGTATTGTTGAGCCTAATAATTCATAATGCCTTCACTTGGCTCTCTCTCACTTACTGCACAATTTTATGACCTATTTGGTTGCCTGAATGAATTCATTGTAATTATTATGGTATTAACGATACAAATATGTTATGATGGTGAATAACCTAATACTTGACGTGTTACATTAGCTTTGAGGCTTTTTGCATATTGGTCTAGGCTCGTATCATTTGAATTAGTATCGGAGCTAACCCCACCTCTCGAGTTCAACTCACAGAGGGGGTGACCGACCAGAGGCTAGATTAAAATGCCTTGGCATTATGTATGGGCATAGTCTTAAGTCATTTAATTATACTTATAGCTAGGTGAGTGAAGCCACCAAAGGTAAAAAAGCTACTACACTAGTACTACCGGATTAGTGTCGCAGTTAGAGTGGGCCACCGTAGACATCAGCGGCAGAAGTGTGGTGGTATGTTACAATCCTAAGTATGTAAGAACCTAAACTCAATGAGTTCCATCAGCCTTGAGGTTTTTGGTGTATTGGTCTTGATTCGTATCATTTATGATCTTAAATGCATACACGCGAACCTAGCTAAAACTTGACTAGCTTGTTTCATTAGCCTGAGGCTTTTGGCGTATTGGAACCCGTCAAGTTTAGGTTCTTATACACTTTGGATTGTAACATATCACCACACTTCCGCAGCCGACATCCACGGGGCCTACTTTATCAACATGCACTTACCCGATGGTAACTCTTTGACCATTTTCCTTTTGTGCATGGCTTCACTCGCCTATCATTAGTCGATGACTTAGCACTATGCCTATATATAATACCAAGGCATTTTAATTAGCCTCTATGCCGCCCTTTCCGCAACTCATACCCAAGAGATGGGATTAACTCTAATACTAAATATATGATACAAAATCCAAACTAATATGCCAAAAGCCTCAAGGCTATCGAAACACGTCAAGCTTAGATTCTTATACACTTTGGATCGTAATAAAATTTATGAAATGCCAAAAGCCTCAAGACTGACGAAGCACGTCAAGTTTAGATTCTTATACACTTTGGATGGTAACAAATGTTATAAATATAATGTAAATATGCTCAATTTATAGAAATTTATGAAATGCTGTTACGTTTAGTTTTTACTTTCATTTACTATGATATTTGACATCCTTTTAAATTTTTCCATTCATAAAGATAGATTTATTTATAAAATTATATAGAAAACACTTTCATTCACATGGAACTACCAAAGGCATGGACATTTAGCACTCCTTTAATGTCTACTGCCAATTGGGTACAAATGTGAAACTGCCCAAGCAACTCCATTTTTTTTTTTTTTTATAAGGAAAAAGTAAAAATTTTTTTTTTTTTTTTTTTTTACCTCATTTGTGTAACTTTTTTTTTTTTTTTTGGGACAAAAGCTCATTGCTTGCTCTTAAAAGTTGTAGTGCAATATCCCAAGTATAAGATCAAATATCGTCAAGTATAGTAATACATGGGAGGATCCATGGTCATTTCCATAGGGATTGGGTGTGAAGGTCAAGGTTGAATTGTTAGGTGTTGAGGCCCAATGAATGTAAATAAAGTGTAAAAAGCGTGGGGGTTGCGTGTAGAGAGTGAAGATAATTAGCTACAATAACTAAATTATAAAGGTAAGATAATAAAATATAAATGGTTGGATTCATAAGTTTCATTCCATCCACAACTAAGGAACATGAATTTTTCACAAGAATTTCTCATCTAAGATCCATTGAAGAATGATCTTTGATGAGGGATTTAGCAATAAAAGTATAATGGTGTAAGTGAAAATTCCTTGGATGAAGCTCAAGTCCAAAGCCTAATTTGAGTGGAGATCATCTTTCCCACTTTCATGTTCCATTTTCGTGTCTCTTCTCATAAAAGTGCCTGCACCTTAAAATACCAACTATGAGCATTTTATTTTAAAAAAAAATTGGGGTTTTCAAGGTGTAGTCTTGATGAAAAGGGACAAGAAAATAGGACAAATGATATCCACTCTTTTAATTTAGAGAGAAATTTATATGGAGGTCCCTGAAACTAATTTTTTTACTGCAAGGTTCAATTGAATTGATATTTTTACCTAAAAATCTTTTTACATTTAAAATAAAGTCAAATATTAGTGAGATAGTGGCCTTTTTACCCTTTTCTAATTTTCAACTAAAAATCGTATCTAATATACCATTTTCGGATTGTAACTAAAATGGGTTGATTATGGAATGCATTTGAATTTGCATGTTGTTCAAATTTTGTGTTTATTGTCATCTTATCAGATTGGGTGTCAAATTTTTATCACATTGCAACATGAAACAAATCTAGTTACATTTATCCATTCACAAAATAATCCAATAAAAAAGTATATTAGATAAGATTATATTATCCCAAAATAAGCCTAAACAAATCTTATCTAATATTGATTATATCTTGTTCGTTTTTCACAAAGATATATGATTTTTAAATCATTATACAACAATACATGTATCATTCCAACATTAATAGTTTTTTTTTTTTTTTTTTAACCAAAGATACATGTATCTCTTTTATTTTTAAATGTACGAAATAACCATGGATCCATTTATTCGTACGTAAAAGTGACCCTTGAATAATAAAATGTGGAATTAGAAGAAAAAAAATAAAAAATTTATCACATCGCAGTGTACAAAATAACTATGGATTCATTTATTCGTGTACAAAAATTGACACCAAACATTAACAAAAAAAAAAAAAGAAAAAAAGAAAAAAAACACTTTGGATCTAACCTTTGTATTCGGCTAATAATGGAATAAATTTGCTAATATACATTTATCTCAATAATCAAACCCTAAAACCAAACCCCTGTACATGGGCAATCTCTCAATGCATAAAAGTATATATATAGACTAGTCTCTGACCTTGCTCAAACTATGCTGCAGAAATGCACTAAATGCAGCTAAACCGACCACCAAAGATGAAGTGCCCCCAACAGGCGAGCTACTTCTAGAAACCTGACAATCTGCCATATAAAACACAGCGTGAGCCTGGAATGCTCAGTAGAAATATTATCCTCAACTAATAATAATAATATCGATGCATGAATTATTACAGTAAATAATATAAGCAACAATTCTCAAACAGTTCATAAAAATAAGTGTGGACTTTCAGGTTTCAAAACCATCATAAGTTCTCATTCTTGTTATAACCTGTCATTTCTTCCATTTCCATATCATCATTTCACGTCAGGCTCACGAACATATTACAAGGTCGCTACATTTAGGCTAACCAGCCCTTAGCTTGGTCAGGCTAAAATAACCACTGCGGGTTCTTTCTCTGAGGGTAAATGGCCAGTTACCTTATGCAGTCAACTGCCAAGCCACTTACAGGGCTCTTCTTTCGGGTCCGCACTAAGGCTCTACCCAGGACCATGGGCCCTTATATATCCCTACTATGATACAAACTACGCCACAACCAATTTATTACATTCATATCATAACATATTACCAAACATGTGTAAATCATCGTGAAAGACATATATCTTTCAAAACATCGTTTCATAAAACAGACATCCTTCAAATATAAAATTAAACAGTCATTTCATATGCCATCACTATTTCAGTATAAAGCATGCCACAATATGAATATCAAGTGATTATAATTTCATGCATCATAGTTGGTCAAAACATATTTCAAATAAGTTTCATAGTAAACATTTCAAGAAATTTTATATTATCAATGTTAGGGAGGATAGACATATTCCTACCTCCACCAAATGCAGCTTCCTCTCTATACTTTGATCTTTCCCAAGTAATGCAAATTATAGCTCGCAAACAGATAGTCTCTGGGACTGATTTGAAAAGAAAGATAAACAATGCATATCAACTCCTAGCTTGTACACATGAGCATAAAGAAAATAAATCAAGGCTTTACACACCAACCCCTCTCATCCAAATCTCAAAGTCCATGAAAACTAGACTTAATAAGCTTTCCAAACATATAAATTTTATTTAAAACGGAAATCGAATTCGAAAGATATGGTATTTTGAAATTGGGTTGCAAATGTCGATAATGGCACTCCTCTGCTGGCCTCAACTAAATGCATTACCGATAATACACTGGTGCATTATCGGTACACTTATCTGTTAGCCCCAAACACATGCATTACAGATCGGTAATGGCTACTCGAGATGCATAGAAACGGCCTCCACGATGTCCAACTTCCCTCCAAACTTCACCAACATCGACCAAACCTCAAATGTCCAACCTCAAACCTTAGATCCACTATAAAGCAACCTCAAAAGCATCAAAGACACCAAATTTACCGAGATCAAGTGGCTAAATCCTTAGATATACCATATTTTGACATAAAAACTCACAAAACCCATATTTTACACAAACCATGCCATTCACGCTCAACTCTCTCAACAAATCACCAAACCCAACTACATTCACTCCAAAACAACACCCTAAGGCTTCACATTCATCATTTCTTACAAATCCATTAAGTTTCACATTAAAACCCATGAAATAGGTTTAAAAGAAAAGGAAAAAGAAAGGAAGAAGATGAAGAAGATATCTATGGGGTGTGGAGCTTATCTTCACCGGCGACGAAGCGGCTCTCCGGCGTCTTCAGCACTTTCCTCTCTCTTCCCCTCTCTCTCTCTTTCTCTTTCTCTCTCTCCTTCCTTTAGTCGTGAGAAAATGAAATGGGTAAGGGGTGGTTTGGCTTATATATATATATATATATATATATATATATATATATATATATATATATATATATATATATATATAACAGCTTTTCTGCCTCATCTAATGCCTACCTGTAGTACGTTACCCTCCTCCTCATTTCGAAAAGGTAAGAACTCCTCTCTCACTCCCTTCATCTCTCTCCCTTCATCTCTCTCCATCCTCGTCTGTTCTAGCTGGAGAGTCCAGTCCGGCGATGACGAGGATGGAGAGAGATGAAGGGAGATAACTGAGCAGCACGCCACCCTCATCCTTTCGAAAAGTTAGACTAGGCTGGACTCCTCTCTTCCTTCATCTCTCTCCATGCTCGTACCATTTTGGGTCACACCCCGCTGTGAACCAACGACCTGAGGGATTTTGGAGGCCGTTCACTTTTGAATCATTGTGGATTGTGGATGATCTTTATCCGTCTCGATTTATCCTTCTCTATTATCCACATTTATCCTTCTCTATTATCCACTTAAGATTGGGTTTTTGAAAAAGGATAAATGTTTAAGAAAAACTTGGAGTCGCCACCTTATTTTTAAGGAATAAGGAAACCATAAAAAAAAAAAGTTTTATTTTCAATAAAACAATGACCCCATATTTTGGAAAAAGCATGGTCTTCGAATCAGAGTTGGATTCGGGGGCTAGGTTATGAAGTGGGAAGGTTCTAAGGAACTCCTTGTAGGCACCCATCTCACCCTAATTAAGATTCTCCTAATTAAGTTTGGGCTTTATCAAAATCTCATAAAAACAACCCTATCATATCTAATCAACCAAGAAAATAGTATAGATAATACTAGATAATAGATAATAATAATAAAAAAGAATCAAAATCCTAAAGACCTTAGGAGACACAGAGTCATCCTAAAATTGGACTTGCGTCCTATTGACTGCCTACGTACCTTACCAATTTCTTGATAAGAATCAAAGTCCACATAGTTCGATTACTTAGGACTCTCCTATAGTAATGAACCACATAATCGAAAGAACTCTATCTTATCTAGGACTCTAACTTCGAGAGTTTGAATTTGATCAAAACATTTTTTTATGAAGGATGGAATTTCATTCCACTTTGAATTCTTTCGAAATCACTTTTTAGAATCCTTCTCGAAGTAGATTCCTGAGTAAAATAGAACTCTATTCTTTTTGTGATTCTTACAACAAAGAAGAGTCCTAAGTGGGGTCAAGTAACCCCCTAATCCTAGAGTTTCTAGCTAATCCTAAGTTAATCTAAACACCTAAAACACTAAATAATGCATGCTGAAATTTATGAAAAATACACTAAATAAAGAATGTAAACTATGCATGAAAAATGTCCTAAATGCAAACTAAGTTATCTAAGCGAACCTAGGCATATTTATAAGTTAGCTTTGACCTTAAAAACGATTTTTAATCCACTTTAAGGTTACTTTAAACCTTGGACAGATTTAAATGCACTCAAAAAGTGGATTTAAAACCCATGAAAATAATGAAAAAAAGGTGTAAATGACCTAATATGCGACCTAATATGCAACCTAATATGATATACTAAAATAATCATGCATCATGCTTAAAAAAACGAATTTTAACATAAGGGAAGGGACTTACCTTAGCTCGTTCCCTCGACCACAATTAATATGATATTTCAAGCATCAAACATGAAAATGAATGATATAAACAAACCTAAACATGTTCCTATTAGCCTTTTAATTTAGCATACACAAAACAAACAAACTAGACTTGAATAAAAACCATAAATGCAGAAAATCTATATGCTAACTTATATGCAACTAATCCTAACCTTTGAATACCCAACTTAGGTACCCATCCCTAGTATGGTAATGGACATAGAAGAAGAATGAAGAAGAGGAAGAAGAAGAAGAAGAAGAAGAAGAAGTATGCAATAAAACTTAAAAACCAACTCAATAATTATACTAACCTTTTTTGCTTCCTTCTCCCTTGCTCCTAGCTTCTTCTTTAACCTTCAAAAACTTCAAAAATATAGTTGAGGATGCTAAATGACTAAATGTAGTACCTTAAGCTTCTACTCTTCAAGTTTAGCTCTTTAAATGCCTTATGAGTTGTGCTAAAACTGATTTCAGGGCTCTCTATTTATAGGGAAGCTTGAAATTGATCAATGGCTCAGATTAAAACTCTTAGGAATGATCTAAGGGTCATAATCCAGCCTTACAAGGTCTTCAAATTCGTCACAAAGTCCCCAAGACCGAGCTAAACACTTGGCAAAGTCCCAGGAATCAAAAAGACTGAAAAATAGCAGGTATAGGCTGATTTCTCGGGTGACCATCCACCTTGGGACGGTTGGCCGTCCCTCATGGACGGTTGGCCATCCCTTGGGGGATGGATATCGAACCATCAGCCCAAATTTTCCTTATATGGACCTGTTTCAACCCCTTTCGACCAGGTTTCGGCTTTTTTCGACTTTTCGGGCCCGTTTCAAGTCCAAATTCGACGATTCAAGCGCCAAAACAATCATGATTAGATTCTCCATGTTTTGAGAAGCGTTTGAAGTGAAAATGCATTGACCAAAGTCAAGGTTTTAAGGAAATGTCAACCGATTAGCTGTTTAGGGCTTGCAGGACCCAAATTAGGGTTTTGAAATCTGATAACCAATCGCTCTCAAAATCATTCCTTCTTCTCGCAACAAGTTTTGAAACATTTTAAGAAAGGGTTTTGAAGCCTTTGAAGGCTTTGGTTTGATAAAAAGATCGAATCCCGATCATTTCCGGTCGAGACCCTAATTCTGAGCTTGAAAGGGCCCCTTGGGCCTTAAGAGCCAAAGATTAGTCAGGAGGCTCACCAATCCTTGCCACTGATCAACTTAACTACCAAACACACCCTAAATATCTATGCCAAAGCCTCGAGACCACTCGAGACAAGATCGACAGTCATTTAGAGCTTTTGTGATTCAAAGGACAATTTTGCCCTTCAAGTCACAAAAGGCCTTATTTTCCATCAAGCCTGGCTCAAAATGCCATGAAATTTAACAGGGATGTTCCTAGACTCCCTAAAAACTAAATTCAAGAAGAACCGACTCAATCTGACCTAAAAACCTACATGCGATAATGACCTCTATCTAACTGCTCACAAGGGTAAAACTGGCAACTTAGGGTTTTGACACCCTATTTCACCTCAAATCACAGGCAACCATTAATGACCCTTACCATGGTCAAAAATGGATGTCTACACCCGCTTAAAAAAAATTATATTCAGAACCTACAAGAGTAGTATACAATCTTTTTTATTATTATTATTATAATCAGAACTCGTTATGGTGATATACTTTGATCTGATCAGAACCTGAAGTTGTAATAATATTTTAATGACCCTAGGTTGTAGCTATTCAAGACTTGTGACCCAAATCTCTTCATCTAGGATATTGCTATCTATGAAAAATGAAATTTCGTCAACATTAAAGAGCCCATGTCTTATTCTAAGCCCATCTTCTTCATCGAGAAAGTATATCATCAGGTAAATAGGGGTGAGATATATACACAAACAGAGAAGAAAATTATGTGCACACATAGGAAACGATAAGAGAGTTACATGTAAAAAATCATAAAGTTATGTGCACACATAGAAAATCTAATGCAGAAAATCAAACTCAGGCCTAATTATGCATTTACAAGCCTTGGCCAATCTAAACTCGGCTAATTTTTAGAAATTAACTTCCTTTGATTTTATTTCAAAAGAGAAACCTTTTTAATTTTTCTAGCAAACAGAAGGAGTAACTCTGTCTATGAATTCAAATAGAATTTACCAAACATGCCATTATTCTATACAAAATATTAACTGAATGGCAAAAGTATAAATTTAAAAAGAGAGCTGGCGGACAAACCATTCCAGTCCCGGTAGCCTAACATTTTGCTACCAATAGTACAATACATTTTGCAAAAGTATACAGAAACAGTAAGACAGGAGAGGATTAAGCTTCCATTATTATATATAAAATACCTAAAACAAATATACATAAATGGAGGAAACAGTAGACATGAACAGATCAAGATGCCATTATTCTTTACAAAAAAAACCTAAACGTAAATAAAGGAATATACATAAATGAAGGAAACAATAGGCATGAACAGATCAAGATGTCGTTATTCTTTACACAAAAACAAAACATAAATAAAGGAACATATCAAGATGAACGAAACAGCCCACGGCAGGAAGAGATCAAGATGATGTTTCTCTATACAAATACCAAACAAAATAAAAAATAAATAAAGCATCTTGAAAAGCTGAAAATGCGTTTTGGACTGTGTGGTTCACTGTTCAGTCCAGCGAGAGAGAGAGTGGTTCGCTGTTCAGTGGTTGAAGGGGGGGAGGCGTGCTGCAGCAGCTTTTGGCAGAAAAGCTGATCTCCTTGCCTTGAATCGACCGAATGCATCTCGTCCCTCCATGTAATCCAACAATCCACATACCTGGACTGATATAAGAGCCGTGTGGCAGAAAAACTGTATATATATACTTGGGACACAATGGGCATTTTGAAAAAGATTTTTTTTTTCATAAAATGTTAATGAAATAAAAACACGGGTTATTACAGAGTTATCCTCATATCACACCGGTGAGAATATTTGAATGTTTCAAACATGATATATTTTATGCAAAACTGATGGGCACAAGGGTCCTTTTGCCACAATTTCTGAATTTGTTGAAATCCTAATTTTCTTGGGGGATCTAACGGAATAGTGATCTTATACTAAGGTCTTTTAGGCATAAAACCCATTAATTTATTTCTTCTAAAAGTTTTAATTGCATTTCATTGTTTGTAGTCTTGATTTAGTGGATATTTATAACCATTATAAAGAAAACATGTAGGTTCATATCCTACTATATGTACAAAATAATAATAATTCCACCAATTTTTTTTTGTCCTATTAAATTATATAAGTTTTTAGTAGTACTATTACCAAATGTAATATATAAGAAGCCATCAATTGGGTCATATGAGTTGGGGTCTCACCATTAATTACCTTAGTCTTGCTAGGAAAATCAAGGTTCAATTTGTTCAAGTAGACAAATGAGTTATTGCATCATATATTTGCATATTTCTATTGCAATTCTCCTACCATTTTGCACATACTTGAACCATTTATATATGTGAATAGATGCTTTTTATGTTTTTTTTTTTTTTTTTCTTGCCTTGTAGGTAAAATGCAATAAAGTGGATGCTTTTTGCATGCAATGTGAGAGCTTGGAGCCAAGCCTTGGAAGTCTTCAAAGGTCACGAGACTTATATGAAAAACCTCTAAGTGTGTTTAGAGGCCATATATCAAATTTCAAAGCTAAATTCCAAGTGGTTTGGGAGATATGGGCAAATGAAGTCAAGAAGGGAAAAAACGATCAATCTGGGTATTTTGAAAAAAAGGTTTCTCTACAGATTGAATCAGACTACGAAACTACCTTAGTTGGAAAGTAGACTTCTCAAGCTTCTATATAAAAATCATATAAATCCAATTTTAGACGAGAAAGATACGAGCATTTGAAGTTGGAGGCATTTTGGAGAAATTTTATAACTTTTGTTTGTCAAAATGCAAACTGTACCAGTACAGCTAAAATGTGTACTAGTACAACTTGCCCGCACTGGGAATTTTAAGATAGCATTTTTTGTATTTGCCAATGAGCTTTTATGACATTTCACCCTCTCTTATTGTAGCCCTAGAGGGGGGTATTTAAGCATTTTTTCATCAACTTGTAAAAAATGGGATCTAGGTTTTGTTAGTTTTCTTTAGTTTCTCTCTCTAGTTTTGTAAATATTTAGCTTAGTTCTTGTAGTTTTAGAGTAACATTTCATTTGTTCTTAGTTTTCTTCACTTGTAATCACTAGTTTAGTTGGTTTAACATTTTATTTGGCTTTCCAAACTTTGTATTTTCATTCTCAAGTAATATAAGTAGTATTCATTTCAAGTTTCTTGCATTTACTTCTCTTTTACTAGCATTTATGAAGTTCTAGGTTCTCAAGGTTAGATTCCATAGTGGATTTCCAGCACACAATAAATGTAATATGATTTTCTCCATTTTTGTGCTTTGAATGTTTGTCAAATAATGCTAAATGCTCTTCATCTTATGAACCCACTTGGTTTTATATCTCTTAACCATTCGTAGATAGTTTTAGCTTGGCACAAATGGTGCTTGAGCCATATGCACTTCAAGTGTTTGCTTAAATGTCCCAATGAGTATTTTTCATTATTTAACCTCATGTTCCTTATGTTTTGTGTTTGAATGGTTATAAATGTTTTCATATTTGAACCATCTTGGTTTTGTATCATCTTGACTATGTGTAAACAAGCCAAGCTTGGCACATATATTGCTTGATATTTATATGCACTCCAAGTGTTTGATGAAATGTTCAAGATAATGTTTTCCTAGACCCCCAGCCGTGGATAGGAAAGAAAATAGAGAAAACAGCGGATGATACACCAACAAATTCAATATGCATAAATAAGACAAGCAAATATTAACGGAAAAATGACAAACATGAGGTGTAACAAGCAAACGATAAGCTGACGTTCCCCATTACTAGAGTTAGAGCAAATAAAAGCACGGATGCCAAATACCGATAGTGGGAGACATCAACTCTTCTTGCTTTAATGGACCTATGGATACTCACCAACAAGCCATGTTGACCTTATTGCCTCCTCCCTTAATTATATGATTGATTTTGATGATAACAAACATTGTGCTATGAATATTATTTAGTGCACTTATTAGTTTGATCTTCTTATCCAATTATCAATTGTGTATTTCTTTATCATATCTATATAATTGATATTGGTTAAAGACTTGTGAAAATTATTTTGCTTTCTAGCATATATCTAGTAAATCAGAAATTATGGAGTTGCATCATTCTTTGAAGATCATATACTCAAACATTATGCACTCCATTATTGAAGATCAAGCATGGAAGCCAATCACAAGCCTAGCACAAGACTTGGAGCTCATTTTAAAGATTATTTTGAAGGCTTGTGTGAGTATAGGACTTGTGCAAATCTCCCTTTAGAATTTGAACTCATTTTGGCTCAAAAGATAATAAACCTAGTAAATCATGTTTTTATACTTGGAAAATCATTTTTATTTGGCCACAAATGATTTTAATCAAAGTGGGCCTTTATAAAATCAAAAGACTTGTAATTTTTCACTAAAATTGATTTTGCTCATTGCCTAGTCGACTAAGCCACCTTGACTAGTCGACTAAAGTAGTGACAGTAAGCAATTTTTGTGAAAATTGTCAAGTAGCCGACTAACCACTTTGATTAGTCGACTAAAGGCCTCCTTAGTCGACTAACCACTTTTATCTAGTCGACTAACCGAGCCCGGATTTCAAAACTTGTGAGTTTTAACTTGTCTAGTCGACTAATACATTTTGCATAGTCGACTAACCGTGCCCTGAACTTTATAACGGCTAGTTTTGACTAACCCAAACGGTCATTTTATTGTGCCTAACGGCCATATACCTCTTGGGGCTCATAAATACTCTTTGATTGAGTATTAAATTTGTTGTTGATCATATACAAATATACTCCAACTAGTTCTATCATCAATCTTGTATGATTTAGTCAAATAATCATTCTCTTGAACCAAAATTTAGTTCTTCCATTTGAGAGATAATAGAGAGAGCTTATTTGTAATCATCCACTCATCAAGGAGTTCTCATGTTGTATTCATATCTGATCTATTTGTAAATCTTGTAAGGGTCTTTGTGAGCATTGGCCAAGCATTTTTTGCGAAGCTTGAATAAGTATTCTTTGTGAGCACTAGCAGGTTCTTTGTGAACCATTGTTGAAGTTCTTTATAAGCTTAGGTGAGGATCTTCCACCTTGAAAAAAGAAGATCGTGTAAAGGTTTCTCCACCTTGAAAGAGCTAATCCTTAGTGGATTGTTGAGAATTCTTGGGTTGAGGCACAAGGCGATGAGTAGGCGGAGTCCGAACCTCATTAAATCGCTGTGTTTGATCTCTCTATCCCTTTTCTCTTTCAATTACTTGCATTTATATTATTGCTTCTGTTATTTGTAATTGAAAATTAAATTTATTTGGTAATCATTTACAAAAGTTTGCCATAAACCCTATTCAGCCCCTCTAGGGTTATATATTTGGGACAACAATTGGTATCAGAGCAAGTGCTCAATATTTAATTGTTATCTTGAGTAAAAGATATGGCAAATATGAGGGGATCAAGATTTTTACAAGGCCTTCCCGTTGACCGACCTCCTATTTTCAATGGTGAAAATTATTTGATTTGGAAAAAAAGGATGAGCATTTTTCTTCAAGCCCAAGACTATAGAATGAGGCTCATCATATGTGGTCATACAAAATTGCCCACAAAACCTAGAAATGAATGGACTGAACTTGACCACAAAATTTTTCAAATTGAATGCATTACAAAACAAGCTTTATTTCATTCTCTATGCGAAAATGTATATAATCGTATCTCAAGAGCTGATACTTCAAAACAAATTTGGGATACGCTTGAAATAATTTATGGAGAAAATTCCAAAGCTACATTGACAAAGCTTCAATCTCTTGTTCATGATTTTGAAACATTTGAAATGATTCATGATGAAACAATTTTTCAAATGCACTCTCGATTTGCATATCTTTTGAATTATTTGGAAATATTTGGAAAGACCTATACTAATGAATATATTATGAGTAAGTTTCTTAGGTCTCTTTCAAGAAAATGGGAGACAAAAGTCACATTCATCTTTAAAACAAAGAATCTCTCAACTCTAAGCATGGAGGAACTCATCAACTCTCTCATGCAACATGAATTATACTTGAGAAGGCAACATAATGAAGAAGTTGAAGAAGAGATTGAGCATCCATCACCAAATCAAGATCAAAATTATTTGAACATTAACTATGGTGATATCGTTGACATGGAGGAAATCAATTGTGATGATGGCAATGATGAAGAAAGCATACAACTCACTCCAATGTCCAACTCTTATTCAATTGGTGAATCAAGCACGTCAAACCTTCAAACATGTAAGTTGTGTATTGAAAAAGGACACAAGCAAAGGTATTGCCCTCTACTCATGAAATTGAATGCTCTTGAATTAATTAAAACTGAGTATGATGAAGATGACAATTCCAATATATCTACCTCTCATGACAATAAAAATAAATTCTATGATCACGGTTGATATCTTGAAGTATGAAGGTAAGGAAACCAACTTGGTTGGTAAATTAGTAAGATTTTATTAATTCTTATACCTTGCATATGCAATCTTGATAATTAATGAAATACCCTTTGTACATCATCTTTTTGTTGTGTGAATTTATATTACATATGATATGTCATTAAATTATATGCTTCATAGTCACAATAACATTTATTTGCCTATAGCATAATCAATTTGTCATAAGTGATGCTCAAATATGTTATTCTATTGTTGCAAATTTGTTCACATATCATATGTATGCTTAAAAAGTATTTTTGGAAAAGAAATTTTTGAAAAATCAATTTTTGGAAAAGCTCTAGTCGACTAAGCATTTTCTACCTAGTTGACTAAAGACATGGTTTTACAAATCAAAACGGACTCGATTAGTCGACTAAGCAATCCTTCCTAGTCGACTAAAGTTTCTGCAAAATTAAAAATGGCTACTGCCTCTCTATTAGTCGACTAAACATAGTGACTAGTCGACTCAGAAGCTCTTTAGTCGACTAATCACCATGCCTAGTCAACTAACCGCAATGCTCTATTTTTTAAAAGTCGTGCCCGTTCATATTTCAGTTTGATTTTCTTTGTTCTCTCTCAATTTTTCTTGCCAAAAACCCTAACCATAGTGCCTCTCTGCATTTTGAAGTTAGTTTAGACTACTTCAACACTATTTTGTTTGCTTATTTCATCTCCATTTTCATTTCTCTTCATTTTAATCACTCATGGCTCCCAAGAAATTTGTGTCGGGGCATCGCTCTTATGGGAAAGGTTCTTCAAGGGCTCCTGCACGGAACAAGGGGAAATAAAAAGTTGTAGAAGACTTTCCTCGTAGCGTTCGAGAAACTTATTCGAAGTATTTTCTCAGCCAAAAGTGTGAACTACTCTACAATGAAAAAATTGCTTCGCGAACCATTGTTTATGGTAAGAACGTTCCTCACTCCTTCTTAAAAGAGCGTTTTCCTTTTGTTTTCTCTTGCTTCAAAGACCTGCATTGGCTGCATACTATTGAACTTGCTAATCCAACCACCAACATGCTTATTAGACATTTCTATGCAAACCCCCCACTGTGGATAAAAGCTCCATTCATTCCTGAAAGGTTTATTCGATAATCATGGAATCACAGCGGAAGACAAAATAAAAATTTTATATAACTGATTCCATCATCGAATATCATGGCAGGATTGGAACAAGCATAGGGACATGTGATTTACAAACAAGCATCATATTTATGAAACATAAATAAAACTTACTTGGTTAGCCTTTCGATTTGTGATTGATAAACCCGAGCTTCAAACGGATGAAACCTCCAACGGTATCCACACGAACACAAGATCTCTTGAATCTTTGAAGCTTCTCAACAATGGAAGAATCAAGTTTGGAGAGGGGAGAGAAACTATTTCTCTAATTTAATGAATGTGAGGCTTAGTGCTAGCATGTCTTATCATCTAGTATTTATAGAAAACCCCTAGGGTTTCTATTTAATACTTATTTTCAAAAGTAACTTAATTTTCTTTATATATTAATATTTAATATATAACTTAATTCCTTATGTATATTCACAATTAATATATAAAGTTATTAATAGAATTAGTTTTAGGAAATTCCATTCTCTCTTTAATTCAAGAGACTCACTTATGCTCTTTGTTTGTGTGTGATCCATTGGGTTCACCCCAACCTAGCAGTGACTAGGGATATCTCTATGTCTCCTAAAATAGAAACTTTTTATTTTAAGGTTTAATTGAAACTATTCCAATTATGCCCTCATTGATAACACTTATCAATAGGCTTTCACTGGTCATGAGTGACGTCTAGCAATGTGTCATGACATGCCTTAGGTTTGGGTGAATAGTAGAACTATGTGAACCCTTCTTGTTACTTAATCCTTCATCCCCTAATGTCATAGTTAAGATATTCAGGGTATGGATATAAGTCAAAACCCTATCTTAACTTTCTTGTCATATATTCTTCAAATTATAATCTCAATAAGATGAACCCTATGAAACACTTTCATAGTTCACCTATCACTCTGGCCAGAGATTCACATTGAGAGTAATATTTGAGAACTAACCCTGACATTCTCTCTCATATTAATGAGAGTGATGATTCCTTATTGACCACTCATATGTCTTCATGCAAGACTTATTAGAGCCAATGAGTGTCGATTACAACCTTTGGTTAAGGCTGTATAAGACACTGTCAAACCCTAACAATTCAGACATAAAACATCCATAGTGTCTCAAGTCTTAGGATTACCAAGTAAATGGAAGTAACGTAAGAATATTCCTTTAACTTAATCTCCATAAGAATATTCTAGCAGATCATGTTCAGTGTATATATTCTCTAATATGCACCCACAGATTAACCTAAGTGTCACTACACTGATAGGAAAGACTACATATCCTCCCATTGCAGTCAGTTTAAATCTGTGCTACTCTTGTCGGTTTAATAAATGTCCTCTTTAATAAACCTAAGAGCAGGAACTCTTTTAGAATAAATGTGTATGAGAAATATGAGTCTCCATATCTCAACAAACTTGAGATACATATTTCTCTTATCATTTATTCATGGACATTATCGTATATATAATTAAATATATAAACGACAAGCAATACCTTATTATTCTAATATGAAATAGATATGCTCTTTAGGATTGGTTTTAGGGCATACCTCTAACAATTCCTATGTCAAAGGTGTCAAAATTGAATTTGATAAAGACACACTTGCTGGCCTTTTTAATATTCCTATTGGTGAATTACATTGGTTCAAAGCTGAGAACCATCCCTTGAAAAGTGATAAATTTCCCATGCTTGAAGCAATTCGTCTCATTTGTGGTAATCCCACAATGGGCATCCATGAATGGACCAAACTCACCTCACAACTCACCTTTGATGCTAGAGCCATTCACTCTATAATTTTTCATAACATTATGCCCAAATCAAGTAGTTATACCTATGTTTCTGAATGACATGTATTTTTTATTTGGGCTGTGATTACTAAAGAACCCATAAATCTTGCACATGTCATCATTGATTACATTCATACTTTTGCAACTCTTCACTCTCACGTCGTACCATATTGGATGCTCTTGACTCATATATTTGATATATTTGGAGTGGTTACAATTTCTGAGACAGACATTGAGGAAAAGGATCCCACTAGTGATTCCCACACTTTTTGTGAAAAAACTTTTGTCAAGATGAGATACAAGTGGATTATAGAAGATAAAAGGTGGGAAGTGAATCAAGCTAAGGTGCAAAGTAGGAGAATAAATAGAGATGCTCCTCCCGAAGGTGAAGGGTCACAAGACCCATTTGATCGTTTAGTGTCTCACATTGATTCTCTTTCTTTGGGCATTCACGAGCGTTTCAACGTGCAAGATCAGCATTTCAACTCCCTTGGGCGGCGCATCTATAAAGAATTTCATGATATCAGGGAAAAGCTCAACATGGAGGACTATGTGGATAAAGCTCCACCTGCACCTATAAAAGAAGAAGCACCACCTATGGATGAACCTCTTGACCCATCCTTCGATCCAGCCACTTACTGTTAGTTGTTCATGAATGTTCTTTTGGATATGCTCTATGGTTGCTTTTATCTTTAGATAATTAACTCTTTACCATTATGTTTTTAGTTTATCTTGGATGGATAACTTTGTGGTTAAATCGATACTTTTTTGATGGTTAACTTTAGTATTAATATCTTGAACACTTTTAGTTCAAATTGTGTGTTGAATATGCATGGATATTTTCTTATTTCCTTTGACAAGTTTATATGAGTTATCACTCATTATAATTTGGAGAATTGTTTGCTGCTCTACTTGTATGAGTTTTGGTTACCATCAAAACTTTTAATTATTTACAGCAACTATTAAGTTGGTAATCTAAATTCTGGAAGAAATAAAATACTTTGCTATAATGTTATGATCTAAATATGCTTACTTAAAGCTTGCATATCACCTCATTTCAAGTTTAACTGTAGTATGGTAAGCATTGCTTGAAACTTGTTCTTGATATATCTCTTCCTTAATATTTGTTCCAATTTTATCATGGATCATTATGGATCATATTCTATTATTTGTTTCTCACAAAAATAATATGTGACATTTGCTCATGTGTATGACCTTGTTATATCTTGAATGTCCATATACTTGAATGATTCTTTTTGTATGTGAATGACATTATAGTTATTATGTTAAACACATCTGTTTTTGTTAACATTCCTAAATACTATATCTTGAGAGCTTGACTTGTTTTCAAAAACACATTTATTTCAAATATCTTCAAATAGTTCTTATGAACTTGATAAACCTGATTAGTATTGATTTTGATATTCTTCTTTACATGGAGATCATCTTTTACATCTTTGTGATTGTTTTCAACCCTTTGAACCTACACTTTCAAACCTTTCTCAAATCATGGTTCATTGTGTATTAAATTTAGGGGGAGCTACTATTTTCTTCAAATGATTTCTTTTACTCTCTAAATTTATAATCCTCTTGGCATATTTTTGTTAATGGAAAATTGCATAGCTTTGGTACAATATGCACACTAAAATGAAGATATGCAATTTTTCACCTAAGATATGCACATGATTGAAAATGGAAATATTTGATATCTTTGATATCCTATGCATATTGTTAGAGGGAGCTACAAATTTTTTATAGCTTCATTTTACATGCACATTATACTTAATGTTTGTCATCAACAAAAAGAGGAAGATTGTTGACCTTATTGTCTCCACCCTTAATTATATGATTGATTTTGATGATAACAAACATTGTGCTATAAATATTATTTAGTGCACTTATTAGTTTGATCTTCTTATCCAATTATCAATTGTGTATTTCTTTGTCATATCTATATAATTGATATTGGTTAAAGACTTGTGAAAATTATTTTGCTTTCTAGCATATATCTAGTAAATCAGAAATTATGGAGTTGCACCATTCTTTGAAGATCATATACTCAAACATTATGCACTTCTTTATTGAAGATCAAGCATGGAAGCCAATCACAAGCCTAACACAAGACTTGGAGCTCATTTGAAAGATTATTTTGAAGACTTGTGTGAGTATAGAACTTGTGTAAATCTCTCTTTAGAATTTGAACTCATTTTGGCTCAAAAGATAATAAACCTAGTAAATCATGTTTTTATACTTGGAAAATCATTTTTATTTGGCCACAAATGATTTTAATCAAAGTGGGCCTTTATAAAATCAAAAGACTTGTAATTTTTCACTAAAATTGATTTTGCTCATTGCCTAGTCGACTAAGCCACCTTGACTAGTCGATTAAAGTAGTGGCAGTAAGCAATTTTTGTGAAAATTGTCAAGTAGTCAACTAACCACTTTGATTAGTCGACTAAAGGCCTCCTTAGTCGAAAAACCACTTTTATCTAGTCGACTAATCGAGCCCAGATTTCAAAACTTGTGAGTTTTAACTTGTCTAGTCGACTAATACCTTTTGCCTAGTCGACTAACCGTGCCCTGAACTTTATAACGGCTAGTTTTGACTAACCCAAACGGTCATTTTATTGTGCCTAACGGCCATTGTGAACCATCCAACCTGGATCGGGAAGCCTTCTTGTTCACTCTTTGGGGGGTGTTTATCTTGAGTGGATTGTGGATGATGTTTATCCGTCTCAATTTATCCTTCTCTATTATCCTTCTCTATTATCCACATTTATCCTTCTCTATTATCTACTCAAGATAGGTTTTTTGAAAAAAGATAAGAGTTTTGTAAAAACTAGGAGTCGCCACCTTATTTTTAGGGAACAAGGAAACCACAAAAAATAGTTTTATTTTCAATAAAACATTGACCCCATATTTTGGAAAAGCTTGGTCTTTTGAATCAAAGTTTGATTCGGGGGCTAGATTACGAAGTGGGAAGGTTCCAAGGAACTCCTTGTAGGCACCCACCTCGCCCTAATTAAAGGTCTCCTAATTAAGTTTGGGCTTTATCAAAATCTTTTCAAAATAATCCTAGTATATCTAATCAACCACAAAATATAAATAATAATATAATAATAATAATATATAGTACAAAAGTATACACAATCCTAAGGGTCTTAGGAGACTAGAAGTCAACCTAAGATTGGACTTGCGTCCTATTGACTGCCTACGTACCTTATCAATTGCTTGACAAAGATCAAAGTCCACGTAGTTCGATTACCCTAGGACTCTCCTATTGTAATGAACTATGTCCTTGAAGGCGTTCTACCTTATCTAAGACTTTATCTTCGAGAGTTGGTGTGTGTTTGAAATGTTTCATCTTTCAAAATTGGAGTTTCATCCCAAAATAACTTATTATATTTTTATTTGAAAACTCTCAAAAATAGATTCTTAAACAAGCCAAAATTCCTCCTTGGATGTACTTTTTTACAACAAAGGGGAGTCATAGGTGAAGTCAAGTGGCTTCCCTACCCAAGAAGTCCCTAACTACATCCTAAAATCACCTAAGCACTCCTAAATATCAACATAATGCATGCTGGAATTTCTGGAAAAATAGATAAAAATGCATAAATGATTGTAAACAATGCATGAAAATGGCCTAAATGCAATCTAAGTTATCTATGGGAACCTAGGCATTTTTCTAAGTTGATTTAAGCCTAAAAAATGAGTTTTAATACACTTTTTAGGTCATTTTAAATCTATGGACAGATTTGAAAGTAACCAAAAAGTGTACTTAAAACTCTAAAATAATGAATAAAAAATGATGAAAATATGTTCTAAATACAACCTAATATGCATACTAAACTACCATCAAAGCTTGACATTTAATCACAAGGGAATGGACTTACCTTTGCATGCTCCCTCGAACACATTTTATATATCAATGAAACATCCCAAATGATAAAAATAAATCATGATAAGAATAATACTAATGCTTAACTTGAATAAACTAATTAACAACCTAATATGAACAATACAAATCTATCTTAAAAATACTAGCATATGATTTATAAATTAGCCTAACATGATTACTAACCTAAAATCCTTAAACATGCATGAACTTAATCCTAAATAACCAATCCTAACATGATATGATTAAAGAAGAATAGAAGAAGAGAAATATGCATACACATATGAAAGATAAATTAGCCTATCATACATACTAATAAAAAAACTAAACTATGCATACTAATAATGAATTAAACCTTATACTAACAATGATCTAAACCCTATATACTAAGAAAATAAAACCTAACCTAGCATGATCATAAAAGAAAAAGAAGAACAAGAAAAGAAAACTACAAAAGAACTTTAAAATACTAACCTCTTTCTCTGCCTCCTTGCTTCAAGCATTCTCCTCAAGCTCTAAGCATTCTTCTCAAGCTCCAAGGACTCCAAGGACCTCAAGAACTTTAAAACTTAAGCTAGAGTGCTATGGGGGAAGCTTGTGCAATTGCTCGAGCCTCTACTCTCCAAGCTAGCTCTCTAAAGCTTATTCTGTCTGTTAAAACTAATTTCAGGGCCCTCTGTTTATAGGGAGGCCTAAGTTTGATCAATGGCTGAGTTTAAATCTCCTAGGAATGATCAAAGGGCTCAAAATCAGTCTTCCAAGGTGTTCATACTCATCCAAAAGTCCCCATGGCCGAACTAGACACATAGCAGGGCTGAAGGGATCGACAACCATCCACCCTAGGACGGTTGGCCATCCCTCATGGACGGTTGACCGTCCCTAGGTGGACGGCCATCTGTCCTCCATGCTATTTTTAGCCTGTGTTGACCTACCTCAGCCCATTTTGACCCGGTTTCGGCTTTTTTCAGCTTTTCGGGCCCGTTTTAAGTCCAAATTTGACGATTCAAGTGTCAAAACGATCGTGATTTGATTCTTCATGTTTTAAGAAGTGTTTGAAGTGAAAATGTATTGACCGAGGTCAAAGGTTTAGGGAAAAGTTGACCGATTAACTGTTTAGGGCCTGCCGGGCCTAAATTAGGGTTTTGAAATTTGCTAATCGATTACTTTCGAAATCATTTCTTTTTCTTGAAACAAGTTATAAAATGTTTTAAGAAAGTGTTTTGAAGCCTTTGAAGGCTTTGTTTTAATAAAAATATCGAATCCCGGTCGCTTCCGGTCGAAACCCTAAATAGGCTTTGAAAGGGCCTTTCGAGCTTCAAGAGCCAATCATGAGCCAGAAAGCTCCACAGACCTTGCCATTGATCAACTTAGCTACCAAACACACTTTAAATATCTATGCCAAAGCCTCGAGACCATTCGAGACAAGATCGACAGTCATTCAGGGCTTTTGTGATTCAAAGGACCAAACTGCCCTTCAGTCACAAAAGGCCTTATTTTCTATCAAGCCTGGCTCGGAATGCCATGAAATTTTGCAGAGACGTTCCTAGACTCTCTAAAAAACTAATGCAAAAAGAACCGACTCAATCTGACCTAAAAACACACATGTGATAATGGCCTCTACCTAATTACCTACAAAGGGTAAAACTGGGAACTTAGGGTTTTAACACCCTGTTTCTCCTCAAATCAAAGGCAACCATTCATGACCATAGTCATGGTCAAAAATGGATGTCTACAGCCATATACCTCTTGGGGCTCATAAATACTCTTTGATTGAGTATTAAACTTGTTGTTGATCATATACAAATATACTCCAACTAGTTCTATCATCAATCTTGTATGATTTAGTCAAATAATCATTCTCTTGAGCCAAAATTTAATTCTTCCATTTGAGAGATAATAAAGAGAGCTTATTTTTAATCATCCACTCATCAAGGAGTTCTCTTGTTGTATTCATATCTGATCCATTTGTAAATCTTGTAAAGCTCTTTGTGAGCATTAGCCAAGCATTCTTTGTGATGCTTGAAGAAGTGTTTTTTGTGAGCACTAGTGGGTTCTTTGTGAAACATTGTTGAAGTTCTTTGTGAGCTTAAGTGGGGATCTTCCACCTGGAATAAAGAAGATCGTGTAAAGGTTTCTCCACCTTGAAGGACCTAATCCATAGTGGATTGTTGAGAATTCTTGGGCTGAAGCACAAGGCGAGGAGTAAGCGGAGTCCGAACTTCGTTAAATCGCTGTGTTTGATCTCTCTATCCCTTCTCTCTTTCAATTACTTGCATTTATATCATTGCTTCTGCTATTTGTAATTGAACATTAATTTTATTTGGTAATCATTTGCAAAAGTTTGCCATAAACTCTATTCACCCCCCCTCTAGGGTTATATATTTGGGACAACAAGCCAACAGACTTAGGTTCCGTTTGAATTAGTATTGCATAAAATCATCTTTAGAGCTCAAAATTCCACTTGATTTAAGAGATAAGGTTATGCAGATCGCATTGGGCTTATGACCCAAGATTTTGTGGAGCAATTGGACAGATAGAAGGAGCCCAAACAGAATTGGGCAGTAGGAGTAAAGTTGGGATAAAATCAAAAGACGGATTAGTAGGATTAAAAGTCGTTGGCAATGGAATGACGCGAAAAATGGTAGTCTGAATGGAAACAGAGAGACGATCGAAACTCACCGCCTTCGGCCATGACTTTCCCTATAGAAGTCCGTTGGATGAATCGTTGACTTCACGGTGATCCTTAGAAACGATATTAGTAGATTTTGGCTTTATTTTTCATATTTTCATTTTTGGCAAAATTTCTTTTTATTCAGTTTTTTCTTTTCTTATTCCGGCTGCATTAGGATTTCTAAGGTTAATTCTAGTATAAATATGATTGTAGATGTCTTGGAAAATCTGTTTATGAATTAATAAGAATTTTCTAAGAGTTTTACTCTTTTTCCTAGCTTTCGGTATTCTTTTGAATCAATGAATTCTAGATGCCCATTAATCCTGGTATTCTCTTTTAGAAAATCAACAAGTTTCATGGAAGTCCTCAGTACGTGGTATTGTCTTGGATAATCAATACATTTGAAAAAATTTATCTTGATTTGGTGTGTCTCTAAATATCCCACTGCATCATGGTGCGCCGATACTAACTTCTAGACGACTTCAAGGGTGATCCTTTAACTTTTGCTACAATCACTTCTAGTATGAATGGTTTGATATATGAAGAGATGGTTTGTAAATAACTCTAAAGAAATATGTGCAGAGATAGTTCTCCAAAAGTAGTTTAATTGCATCTCTCCCTCTAATGAGTGAGAGGTCCTCGCTCTAATGAGTGAGAGGTTCTCGATTCCGTCCTATATACATACTTGTTTAGTAAAGTTTAAGTTCAATTAATATTGTTATAGACTAAAAAAAAAAAAACGAGATTCAACAAACGAGATTCGAGCCTTAGCTGCGTCCAAGATAGTTCACCAGCCAACGTTGCATTCTGGGCCTTAAAATTCAGCCCAAATCCAGATCAGTCTATGCAAATGTTTCTTCACAAAGATAGGGATGGGCTTGATGGGTCTCCATTTTAAGAATTATAAAATTTCTTTGGGTAAAATGCACGGACCTCCCCTGAGGTTTGGCTTAAATGCACAGACCTTCCCTGAGTTTCAACAAATTCCAACACGCCCCTTGAGGTTTGATACTTTTTGCAGACATCTCCCCTCCGTTACACTTTCCGTTTGAAAAGTAACGGAAAATGCTGTCATCATCCTCTAATTTTATGAAAATGCCAATTATGTCCTTATTGCTGTTTAGGACATGCAAAATTACCAAAATGTCCTAATTTTTTTTTATTGACCACAAGCATTAATTGAAGTTAAATGACCACACAACCCTTGTTAAATTAACAAAAAGACATTTATGCCCTCATTAAATTAACAAAACGATCACCTCCCATATTTCTTTCACAACACCCTCTCTTGAGATCCCATGAGATTTGAATCCTTGATGATCGACCACACAACCCTTTTTTCTATTAATGCAGATGTTAACCATAATTCAAAAGTGGAAACACTTTGAACATTTATCAAATAACAACACAAGCAATACAACGCCGTAAATATCACTAATCAATTCAAAGCATTTACTTTTTATCAAAAGGGGTAAAAAAAAAAAAAGGATAGTAAATAAAGAAATGAAATGATGAGATTGATAAGGGAAGAATACTCTGTTAAATTGCCAATAGATGCAAGATGACTTGGAATCTCACAACACGCACTCCAGCACCATGGTTTCTAAGCATAAAAATGGACATTCCCAATTATCTGCAGCTATTTCCAAAACCTACTCGAAGCTACTCATGAAAGCCAAGAAAAAAGAGCCATAGAAAGCAAACCTTTATTCAAAAAACAAATATGAGAGAAATCGTTTCCTATGCATTTATCATCTTGAAAAATATCTCAAAAACCATATGAAATTTAATGGCCCCTTAAAAGATATTCTTCAGGGCTACCCCTTAGTATGCTGCAAAGCCAACAGCACACCTACATAATCCCCTTCAATGTCTGCAAGTTTCAAAAAATGGACCCAAACATGCTCAGGCTTGGGCAAATTCGCCTTACCTAACTTGTGAAACAGTTATATCAATCTGGGAAGATAAATCCTGAAATCACAGCAAATGGTGCACACAAATGACAACTGGGTAGGATCACCATTCACATATCAGGCTTGGGTTTGTTTGAAATCTCGAAGTGGGTTTGATTATGATGGGGATGAAGAGATGTAGTGAGGGTTTTGGGAGTGGGTTTGGGTTTGGGTGAGGGTTTCGATGAGAAAGATGAAGTGGGTTTAGTTTGGGTGAGGGAGATGAAGTGAGTTTTAGTTTGGTTGAGGGTTTGGATGATTAAGAAAAGGTTTGGATGGGGTGATTAAGTGGGTTTTAGTCTATGGAAATTTGCATAAAAATGAGGGTATTTTAGACATTTTGATTGCAAAATAACGGAGAGCGTAACGGAAGGGAGGTACCTGCTAAAAACATCAAACCTCAGGGAGCGGATTGGAATTTATTGAAACTTAGGGGAGGTCCGTGCAATTAAGCCAAACCTCAGGGGAGATGTATGCATTTTACCCAATTTCTTTATATAAATAAAACTCTATAAAAGTTAAAACCCGAATTAATGATTGCAAGTTTGCAAATCAACTCAAATTAATTAAACTACTATACGAGGTTTGCTACAAGAATCATTTTTTACTCTCTAACTTCATTATTTTTGAATATTTCTTTTATTTTTTAAAAACTTTTAACTTGAATCAAATCACCCAGCAGTGCAAACACATGAATTGAACAAGAGGATGCCAAAAATTCCTTCATCTTAATTAAATTTAAGTATTTTTAATTTTTAATGTAGAGTAGGGCAATAAATTTGGTTCAAACAAATTTGGGTTTGTGGAATTCTGGTGAATTTAACAAATCTATAACTCGAATGTAACCCGTTCACTTTATAAATCACCAATTAACTTTAGCAATTAAAAAAAAAAAAAAAAAACACTTGAATTTAATTAAGAATTCAAAATAGGAATGGATTTAGGCATTTAGCAGTAAAATTTAGAATGGAATGTGAGAACATGTAGAGGAATGAATATATTTTGGGTACTACAAACTTTTAGCAAAGTTTTAATTTGGGCCACAAATTTTAAATTGACTCATTTTAGTGACAAATTAAAAGTTATAGTTTCAGACCGTTAGTCAAACATGATGAATAAGCTACATGAATGCTAACATTGCAAGTCAACGCAGCCACATCGATCAGTGCCATGTCAACACTTATTTCCCCCCCAAAAAATATCATGTGCTCATCACGTGAGAAAATTAGTATTTTGAACTTTATACAAAGTTTCAATTTGATCCATAAACTTTTAAATTATACTCCTAGCAATTTTAGGAAAACTTTAAGATTCAATGTAGTTCAAAATTAAAACTTTGTACAAACTTCAAAGTACTAAAACACAATTAATTGTCCTCAGGCAATTAACTTCCCTCACGTGATACACACATGATATATTTTTGGGGGAAATTGGTGCTGAAGTGGTAGCGCCACGTCAACGTAAATTTGCCAAGTTAGCCTCCACATGACTGTTGCATCACGTTTAACTAACGGCTGTCACATTTTGGCCTATATTGAAACTATAACTTTTAATTTATCACTAAATCATGCCATTGTAAAATTTGTGGCCCAGATTGGAACTTGATAAAAGTTTGTAGTACTAAATTGTGTTTAACCCAAAATATTTTTTTTTACTCCTAAATGGGGATTTTCTTTTGAATTTTGCAATCCCTTTTATGGTAAAAATTCAAACCAGGTTCTCTGACTCTCCAAAAGGTTCAGGTCTCTGACTCGGTCACGGTTTCAAAACCCTCTTTAATTCATGCTACAATTGTCAGCTTGGTCCTGTTTAATTCACAGAAGCTGGTTGAGGAATCATAGTTTGACAGTGCCGGGGAAGATGAATGCATTAAATGTGATGCATAGGAGGGAAGACTTAAAGAGAGAGGGACAAAAAGAGGCCCTAAATTTCTGAACTTACCATGATGAACAAAGTACAGCAAAGTGGCTCCACGCCAAGCAAAACCCAGAAAGCCATGGGATTTCTATTCCTCGGCAGAGAACAGATAAGGAGACAAGTACCATAAAAAGACAACAAGTAAACCGCAACACATGAAAAGTGTTCATATGCTTGTGCAGGTGAGTGAATGAGAAATTGTGTGTGTGTGTGTGTGTGTGTGTGAGAGAGAGAGAGAGAGAGAGAGGGGGGGAAACCCGGGTTAATAAATAATAACTTCTACTATAGCCAAAAAAAAAAAATTTCAAAACTCTAGTTCTACCTTAATAACTTCTACTAGTAAAGCCCCATATTTTTAACACCATGATCCCAAAACAACCTGACAGTGACTGTTAAAAATCTAAACAAACTGAAGTAGACTCCAGTAGATGACATTTGTGCCTCAAATAACCAATAGCACTCTAGTTTCGGGACAACCAATGCAATGAATACATAAAAAGGAGTCTTAGATACTATGCGCATAATTATTGTCTCTCCTCATTTTTGTTTTGATATTTGACTCCATTTCCATTAAGCAAACTCAATTGGTCTCTCCATATATCGCGTTTGGACCTGAAATAACCTCTAGCACTCTAAATCTAATTTTTCATTACCATTTCTCGAAGTCATAACCAAAATATCAAAAGATCCTAGCAATGCATATAGTACACTAGTAGTTCAAATCGATAAACCTCCTTATAACACAATTTTGCAGCCATTTTTTCCACCTTGTTAAATAGTAGGCTACCAGTTATCATTCACCACAAAACAACATAAGTTAAATGCATCCACCTAATGCCAGTTCACCCAAATTCTTTGTTCAAGCATTTCATCAAACTGCTTGTTTACCAAACTTGTACATTACCCTGGAACCCAAATGAAAACATTTGCCAAACTCCTTGCATATAATGGCTGAATGATCTCATACCCCACTTGCAAATCCATTACTTCCAACAAACCATGGAAATCCCAAGAAACTTGAGCAAGAATAAGGTTAAGCCAAAATGAAGTATAACCAACCATACCATCACAACACAAGATAATTTACTCTATTAACGCACTACAAATTACTACATCTTCTAGTGGATGAATCATTCAACAAAGAATATATGGCTCAGGAAAGAAATTATATAAAGATAGGAAACAACTTCCCCCCACCCCCAACCCCAAAACCAGTAACCACCACCCACCACATACACACCAAAAAAAACAAAAAAAAAAACACAAGCAAAGAACCCTCAGCTCTACAAAACCCATGGCCCACTTACTCCACAAACAACATTGCCACCACAACCACAGTAGGAAACCTAGGCCAACACCATATGGTATTGCCCAGTATACCTTAAGCCTCTATGGGTTTATAAGAAGACAAGTGAACCTGAGAGAAGCACTTATATCCCTAACTTTGGATTTTCCAAACTGCCCCTCCAAAATATAAAATGCCTTTCTAAATAAGAGGGACAAAGAATTTGTCAGTAGCTTTTACTATCACCAAACTCAGCATGCCATTAGCTCTTGCTCTGGGTAACGCTCCTAATTATGCTATGATGGTCTTTCCATCACTGAGACACACCCAATTTTACGATTTCACAACATTCCCCTGCATAAGGGAAGTGTCTTTGCTAGATTGTTGCAGTCAGTCTGAAGTTGAAAAGTATAGATTTGAGGATTCATGACTAGAGTTCCTCGGAAGATTTGACATGGAAGGGGCAAGGTGACTTTCCTAGTAAGCCAACAGTTATCCCATGAAATGGTTCAATCTAGAAAAGTTTCAAATGGGATCTCCACTTTAAAGGAATTTTGCCACTGAACTTGGCAAAATTTGAAATATGTTGGATGTTATCTTGAGCAAAATAGTATAAACTTTCCTTCATTGCCATAAATGGAGGGGTTTTATGAATGAACAAGTTATAGCTTTGGAAGAGCTATTTTATAAATACAAAAATTTTAAACAAAAGTAAGGGAGGGAAACCAAACATGTTCTACATAATAAACTACAAGATTAGCCACTGGGTGATTTGATTTATTTTGGCATTGAACCTAATTATTCATGAGATATATCCATTTATTTCTATCAAGTATAAGTATTCCATTCATATATAAGGGCTAAAAGAAGCCCTTATGCACGCAGGGTATATAAGAGAGCCAAAAGAAAAGGAACAATTACAGCCACAGAGAATCCAAAAAACTATGAAAAGACACTCATACCATATATTTTAGCAAAAAAGGAACTGAATTACTAAAACCTTGGTTCAAGTGAAGCAGGAAATGAAAGCAATCTAGCACAAATTAAAATTTCAGATTCCAAAGGAACTAAAAGAGCGCGCCCAGGCATCTTCTGCAAATCATCAACATTGATGTCACTAGCTCAAATACTTCAAGCAACATGCATTTAACATAATTATCCAAGCAATATATCCATAGAAACAATAGAAGTTAAATACTGTTGGTCCCAAATAACATTCATTATAATTGAACTCAAAAAAACATGGAAATGAATTAAAAATAAACGCAAATCTTCAACTTAAAACTTTATAAAGATAAAGCAATTGTTTAAGCACTTAAGCATTACAAGTTACACCGTTTAAACAAGAGGATACCCTAACAATCAGAAGTCTAAACAAGCTGAATGAAGCCAAGAAGTGGTGTGTTTAGGCGCAATTTCACAGGCTTATAGGCTTATTTAAGCTTTACTCTAGCACAAAATCACTAGGCTGCTTTTGGTTAATGTAAACATATGCAGAAAAATAGAGATCAGGAACTGAGGCTACTTGAGAATATTTATCAATGGATGTAATTTAATGTATTTGAATAGAATAATAGCTCAAGCAAAGCATAAAGCAATCATGCTAAAAAATTAGGCTCAAGCTTAGCTGGGCTGGTTAATAAGCTCAAATGAAGTCTATACAGCTAATCCTGCCAGCCAATTAGCAAAGTTCCAAATATTGTGATCAACAGTTCACAGCCTGTGAACAAGGTTTGCATTTTTAAAAGGATTTGTAGGATGAAGCATGTGAATTCAATCATCAAGGGTCAGCAACTAGAAGGGAGAGATGATAAAATCCTGGCCAATATAATGAACTTGACTTTGAATTTTCACAGAATTTGTTATGTTCACATTTCATCAATAATCATATCTAATAAGTGTAGCCATATTAAGTAAAATTCCAAGTGATCAACTTTCTTTCTTTCTTTCTTTCTTTCTTTCTTTCTTTCTTTATGTCTTTGTCATCTTATTTTCTATACTTTGAATTAGAAGTAATTGAAGTCATAGCAATCAAAAATGTCAAAAGGGCAATCGAAAGACAACCAACCCAAAGAACCATTCAGTTTCATAACCAGTATTCTAAATAAAGCAACTATTATTATCATTTATTGTTATTATTAAGAAGAAAAAACTCAAAAACATCTCAGACAAGCATATTCTTTTAATCTTTTTCTGTTATGGCCGAGAATTCTAAAAAGAGTTACACTTAGCTCAAAACTCAGGAAAACCCCTTTCGAAGCCTTTGGATCGCGGTGTACATTTTTCGCCTCGAACCAACAGCATTTATCCCCATATCCTTGAGATCCTCCAATGTCAACAATGGCAACACCTCGTCATCTACCTCATGTATCTCGAAAACCGGCGCGTACTGCCCTAACCCCAATCCAATTAGCCAAGTTCTCACTATTTCCGCACTCGTTTCACATTTTCGATCCCGCGAATTCAACTCCGGCATATCATCCAATTCAATTCCTTCATCGGAAACCCTAGCCCTAACGGTTCTCCGATGCCCATGCCACAAATCAAGACCCTCATTATCAACAGAGTGAACAGGACTCTGATCCTTCAACGGACTATCCGATCCCTCAGGCTCAAAATCCCTAAATCCTCCATCGTCGCCGTCTTCTCTGCTACTGAACTTATCTTCACCTTCAGCTCCTCCATCGTCGACCTTCACTACCCAATTCGATCTCACTCGCTTTATCGACGCTCTCTTCGCCTTCGGCTCTCTCGCTCTTCGATTACCGAAATCAAGATTCCCATCGGCATAGAAGTTCCTGTCTTCGGTCTCTAGGGTTTCATGGCAATCAATACCGTTGACGAGATTTGTCAGAGGGCGAATCTTGGAACCTTTATTAGAGTCTTTGTTGGGAAGTCTCCATTGCTTGCTTCGACGTATATGAGAGTCGTATGAGAGTGTGGCTGATTGGTCGCCGATCTCTCCTAGTCGGACGCTCGGCCGGCGTTGGCGTTTTGGGGCTAAACTTGGACCAAGATTATCAGCTGAAGCTGCTACTGTTGTTGCTGTCGTTGGTAGCGGCGCCGGCGCCGGTGCCGGCGGTGGTACGCTGTTAATCGGGCCCTCCGGTGGCTGTAACTGTGCCATTACGGTACTGAGAGAGAAATGCGTGAGAGTGGGTGCGCAGGATAAGGAAAGTGGACGAGATGCAGGAAACTAGTGGGTTCTGAAGAACGTTGTCGTTTAGGTTTGGATCGTCGATAGTTTGTAATTGTTTAGACGTTTGTGGACCATCTGATGGTATGGATTTGTGTGACAGTAGTTGTTATACTGTTGGGACCCTGAGCCCACTGTTTCCAATTGAATTTGAAGGTCCATTACGGCCCTGCTAAGTATAGGCCTGATTAACTTTTTGACTGGGCTCATACTTGAAATTTAGGGTCACTTAGGCCCATACGTGATGTTGAAGTTTAGAAGACCATTTGACGTTATCTAACTGTGAGACTGTAGCTATGAACACTGTTGGGACTAGGGGTGCAACTCGGATCGAATTGGATTTGATTAAGGGTAAATGAGGACCAATTCAAATTAATTTAGATTAGGCTTTCAAGGTTCAGGTCCAATCCTATTTGCATTTGGACCGGTTTTGGACCAATTCTAATTAAATTCGGATTGAACTGGATTCGACCACGGTTCTTCTTTAAAAGAAAAATGAAATAAAATTTTAAAAAATTTCCTAATATTCAATCCAATTATAGCTATATAAGGATTTGATTTTTTCCCTGTTATAACAAGTAACAATGTAAAATTTATGCTTTCACATAATTAAACAATTGAACAAAATAACAATTAAGTATTAACTATTATGTAAAGTAACAATAAATAAAATAAAATAAAATACCTCCAAAATAAGAAAATTTTTTGATATAAGGAAACAAACAATACCACAATAATTAAAAATTCTAATATTTATTAAAACATATATCATAGTATAATAATTTTTCATAGTGGCATTTTTAAAAAAACCGACCATTGGATCATTGTGATTTTTGACATACATGACATTCATATGTAGGGATTTGAATTCGAATTTCAAATTGGACCAATTCCCAAAAGGCCAAATCCGATGACCTATTCGAATTGACTTTGATTGAAAAATTGGAACCACGACCAATTCAAATTCAATTCGTATTGGTTCTAATCCGGTCCAAATTGACCGGATTAGACCGGTTCCCGACTTGACCCATTTCGAGTTGCACCCCTAGTTGGGAACCCGGCCCTGCCGTTTAAACTGGACTTAAGCCGAATTTGGAGGCCCCAACTGGCCTCGGTGAGTATAGGCCTGATCAAGATCCTGATTGGATAACCCATCTCTTGATCCGGACTCAAACCCAATTCTCATTAATGAGGGAGCTTGGGAGAGCCTTTCATGAGGTTAGAGTTGGGCTTGGATTAAAAAAGTTCAATCCAATCTCAATTTGGGTTGAGCTTGGGATTTAATAATTTTTAAGGGTCTCGCCTCCTGCAATATTCCCTTGGCTACTCTCTTGGATATGCATTTTATAGAATATGATCCAGTCAACTTATGCTTTAACTACTTTAGTTAACACAAGCATAAAGCTAATAGATAATTGTAAGATATACATTTTGAAAAATGACCGTTGGATTAAATACTATACTTTTGCATGTAATATATGCCAAAAATCAAAGTGATCCAATGGTCGGTTTCTTAGAAATATTGCTGAGAAAAATTGTGACAGTTTTCAACGATCAGACACAATCTGTATTTTGATATGCTGATATCGAATAATTGTGATTTTTGACATACATAAAAAGAGTATCCAATCCAACGATCGATATTTCAAAATACATATCCCACAATTAGATAAAGACATTATGCTAACTTCTAATGTTAACGTATATGCACAAGATTGGGACTGGATACGTTCATGAGCGCTCTAGTGGTATGATCAAATTACTAATAAACCCCATAATGTCAAAACTTTAAAAGAATTGAATCCCATCTTTTAGTAAATAATCCAGTACGTCTTTTTATTTTATTTTTCCCACGAAATGATAGAAATTACTCCTATTTTAAACCTCTCTACTACACACACACACACACACACACATATATATATATATTAGTGCTTTTTTATGTGCTCGAACCTAAAATCTAGAATGGATAAATATCGATCACTAGGATTATTAGATATCCTCAAGCTGTTAATTTGTGAAAGACAATAAGAAAAAAAGAAAGATCATTAAGAATTTAAAGGAAAAATATAATTATAAATACTAGACTCATAGCACCGGCGATGTATGCGCGAAGAACAAGATAAAAATGTTTTAAGAAAATTGAAAAAATAAATTTAGTATTAAAACATGAATTTAAAAAGATGATTTTTAAAATATTAGAGTGAGAAATAGAATAGGGTAATTATAAAAGTAGTGATGAAATTTTATATATACCCTTTTATTTTTGTAAATGTATCCTTTTAAATAATGGAAAATCAATATTATTATTTTGTAAAGGGCAATTATGGAAAGTAAATATGAGAACACTAAACTCTAGTGTTAGCTTTATATATTAGTGTAGATATAAAGTATAGATATAGAAGTATAGATGTAGGGCTTTTGTAATTTAAATTTAAATTGTCTTATGGTAATTAATTGATGGAACGTAGAAGAGACTAAATAACTGTGTGTAGATATCCATTTTTGACCATGAGTATGGTCATTAATGGTTGCCAATGATTTGAAGTGAAATAGGGTGTTAAAACCCTAAATTTCCAGTTTTACCCTTGCGAGCAGTTAATTAGAGGTCATTATCGCATGTAGGTTTTTAGGTCAAATTGAGTCGGTTCCTTTTGCATTTAGTTTTTAGAGAGTCTAGGAATGTCCCTGTTAAATTTCATGGTATTCTGAGTCAGGCTTGATAGAAAATAAGGCCTTTTGTGACTTGAAGGGCAGCACTGTCCTTTGGATCACAAAAGCTCTGAATGACTGTCGATCTTGTCCCGGATAGTCTCGTGGCTTTGGCATGGATATTAAAGGTGTGTTTGGTAGCTAAGTTGATCAATGGCAAGGTTCACAGAGCCTCTGAGCTCATATTTGGCTCTTAAGGCCCAAAGGGCCCTTTTAAGCTCAAATTAGGATTTTTGACCGGGAATGACCAAGATTCGATCTTTTTATTAAATCAAAGTCTTCAAAAGCTTCAAAACACTTTCTTAAAATGTTTTAAAACTTGTTTCGAGAAGAAGAAATGATTTTGAGAACAATCGGTTAGCAGATTTCAAAACCCTAATTTGGGCCCGGTAAGCCCTAAACAACTAATCGATTGACTTTTTCCTAAAAATTTGACTTTGGTCAATGCATTTGCACTTCAAACACTTCTTAAAATATGGAGAATCGAATCACGATCGTTTCGGCGCTTGAATCGTCGAATTTGGACTTAAAATGGGCCCGAAAAGCTGAAAATAGTCGAATCCGAATCGAAACGGGCTGAGATAGGCCCACATAGGGCAAATTAGGCTTGGGGGCTCGATGACCATCCCCCTAGGGACGGCCAACCATCCATGAGGGATGGACAACCGTCCTAGGTTGGATGGTCACCCTAGCCTTTTGCCCAATGTTGCTATTTTTCAACTTTTTGAGTGTTTTACCTGTCTTGGACTGTTTAACTCGGCCTTGGGGACTTTGGCACGAATTTGGAGACCTTAGAAGACTCAATTGAGACCCTTGGATCATTCCTAAGAGTTTCAATGTGAGCCATTGATCAATTTGAAGCCTCTCTATAAATACAAGGCCCTGAAATCAGTTTTAAGGAGCACACTTTGCATTAGGGAGCCAACTTGAAGAATAGAGACTTGAAGCACCGTACTACACCAGCCCCCTAGCAACCTTAGCCACATTTTTGAAAGCCATTGGAGGTTGAAGAAGAAGGCTAGGAGCAAGGAAGAAGAAGGTTAAAGGTTATTATTAATACATTATGGTGTTTAGAATTGAGTCTTATATAACATAATGAGATTTTAAGAAATTCTGGGTAGTTTGCATATGTTTAGTTTGTCTTCTTCTTCTTCAAATTCTTTTATGCTTCTAGAGTGGATGTTTAAGTTGTTCATTCATGGTTAGAAATAGTTAGAGAGTTCTTGCATGATAGGATATTTTCTGGGTTTATGAGTCTTGTATGATTAGTTAGTAAAGTTTGAGTCTTTTATATTGAGAAGTATGCTAGTTCTTATGTAGTCATTAAAGTATGATTAAGAGTTGTTTTATGGTTAGAGGATATGATTAGGAGTGATGATATATGCATGATATTTTCTGTTTTATATAGGAATGCATGCTATAATAGAAGTTTGAGTCTCTTTTATGTTAGGGTGATTTTGTAAGTTGTATATGAGTGTTCTAAAATAGTTTTGCATTTTAGGCTAGTTTATATCATTATTCTTTGTTATGCTTTTCATTATTGGTACTTGGAATGTTATATAAAATTGTGTTCGAGGGAGCATGCTATGGTAAGTTTCTTCTCTTGTGCTAACTAGGATAAGCATGATTTGGTTTAATGACATTTTGTGTCATTCATTGCATATCATATTATGTTGCATGCTAAATCATTTATATCTTTTTTATTTATTATTTTCATGAGTTTTGATTTACTTTTAAAGGTATATTCAAATCTGTCCATGGATTGAAAATATCTTTAAAGTAAGTTAAAAACCATTTTTAGGACAAAAAATAACTTATAAATATGTTTAGGTTCACGTAGTTTGATTAGACTGCATTTAGGATCATTCTCATGCATTGTTAGAATTGATTTTGTTGCATTTTTATTTATTTTATTTAAATTCCAGCAACATGCATATTAATATTTTAGGTATTTAGATTAACTTAGGAGTAGTTAGAGACTCTAGGATTAGGGGGGTCACTTGACCCCACTTAGGACTGTTCTTTGTTGTAAGAATTACAATATGAATAGAGTTCTGTTGTATTTAGGAGTCTACTTCGAGAAGAATTATAAAAAAGCCATTTGAAAGTATTCAAATTAGAATGAAATTCTATCCCTTATGAAAAAGTGTTTTGATCAAATTCAAACTCTCGAAGCTAGAGTTCTAGATAAAATAGAGTCCTTTTGGCTATGTAGTTCATTACAATAGAAGAGTCCTAAGTATCGAACTACGTGGACTTTGATTCTTATCAGGAAACTAATAAGGTACATAGGCAGTCAATAGGGCGCAAGTCCAATCTTAGGATGACTCTGTGTCTCCTAAGGTTTTTAGGATTTTGATTCTTTTATTATTATTATTATTTATTACTTATCTAAACCAGCCACCTATCCCGAGGGATCGAGAGGTCTTTTGTTCACTTGAAGTTTGAGTGGATTGTGGATGATGTTTATCCGTCTCGATTTATCATTCTCTATTATCCTTTCCTATTATCCACATTTATCCTTCTCTATTATCCACTCAAGATTGGGTTTTTGAAAAATGATAAGAGTTTATAAAAAAACTGGGAGTCGCCACCTTATTTTTAAGGAATAAGGAAACCACAAAAAGAGTTTTATTTTCAATAAAACACTGACCCCATATTTTGGAAAAGCATGGTCTTTGATTCAAAGTTGGATTTGGGGGCTAGGTTACGAAGTGGGAAGGTTCCAAGGAACTCCTTGTAGGCACCCACCTCGCCCTAATTAAAGGTCTCCTAATTAAGTTTGGGCTTTATCAAAATCTTATCACAATAATGCTATTTATCTAATCAACCACAAAATATGAATAATGATATATAATAATAATAATAGATAGTACAAAAGTATACACAATCCTAAAGACCTTAAGAGACTCATAGTAAACCTAAGATTGGACTTGCGCCCTATTGACTGCCTACGTACTTTACCAATTTCTTGATAAAGATCAAAGTCCACGTAGTTCGATTACCTAGGACTCTCCTATTGTAATGAACCATATAGCCAAAAAGGATTCTATCTTATTTAGGACTCTAACTTCGAGAGTTTGGGTTTGATCGAAGCACTTTTCTTTGTATAAAAGATGGAATTTCATTCCATTTTTAAACACTTTCAAAATCACTCATTTTTAGAGTTGTTCTCGAAGTAGACTCCTAAATTAGGTAGAATTCAATTGCTATCCTAATTCTTACAACAAAGGATAGTCCTAAGCGAGGTCAAGTAACCTTCCTAATCTTAGGGTTCCTAGCTAGTCCTAAGTTAGTCTAAATACCTAAAATACTAATTATATGCATGCTTGAATTTAAATAAAACTAACAAAAAATGCACCAAACAATACTAACAATGCATGAAAAAATGTCCTAAATGCAATCTAGTTATTCTATGTGAACCTAGGCATGTTTCTAAGTTAATTTGGGCCAAAAAAAATTACATTTAATACACTTTAAAGGTATTTTCAATGCATGGACAGATTTGAACATACCTTTTTTTAATACATTAAAGGTATGAAAATAACAAATAAGAAAGGTAAAATGAATAACATGCAGCCTAATATGCATACTAAAACTATCATAAAAACATGGCATCATAATCATGCTTCTCATAATTCATTTAATCACAAGGGAAGAGACTTAACTTTGCATGCTCCCTCGAACACATTTTATATGTCAATCAAATCATTCCAAGTGATGAAAATAATTATGATAAGAATAATATAAATGCTAACTCGAAGAAACTAACATCCTAATATGATTACTAGCATAAGAGACTTAAACATGCATTCCTATAAAATAATTCCTATCATGCATGCTAACATATAAAACACCTAATCCATAAATTAATGCAATATGCATAATGAAAAGAAAATTATTTGTAAGAACACAGCAAAAGATAGATGGAGGACTTACTCTAGCACAGAGTTCTAATGCTTGAGGCTGAAAAACAGTGTAAGGAAGTGCCTGTTGGAACAGAATAACATTTAATTACAAATCAATAGCATTAAAATAAATCAATAAACAAAAAATTCCATCAAAATTTAAAGCTTCTGAAAGAACTACATTCTTTCACTTCTTTCTTTTCTACAAATTTCTCTTTGTTATGGTATCTCAACTTTCTGAACTTCCCTGGTGAAATATAATTTAGAGATCTTTGAAATGAAAATTGTTTTCAGTTCTCATTCAGTTAGACAACTTGTAATTAAATAGGGTAAAACATATTATATTGTAGTTCTTAAACCTTATTTCTTTGCAATTAGTAATACTCACAAACTGAGAATTCTTTAGTTAACTTCACTGAAATGAGCAATACATGTCAACTCATAGTCCCCAACCTCTGTATCCATGCAAATTAGGTACTGACAAACTGATAACAGTTACAGACAGCCTGGTTGAAACTTTCTTATCTTTCCTGAGCAATATATGGTTGAATAATGTACCCCAATCATCAATCATCATCACAGCAAAGAATTTCATTTACACTATGGGGTTAATGAAATTAAGGTGATGATGATATGAAATTCTAGATATACATGCTTATCTACCTTATTAGGTATGTATTAGTGAAAGATACAATGTACATATCCAAAAGCAATATCAGATTCTAAGTTTAGAACTGTTTTTGATTCATCCTATATTATAAAATGTTAATTGGGTTCTGATTTACGTGATTACATGCTTAACCTTCAATGAATTATCAGTAACTTTTGCTTGTTTTTAGAAACTCCTCCAGGCAACAAGCTCTCTGAGTACATGATTTCTAGTTACATATCTTGATTTAGCAATTGAAAGCTTACACTCTTACATGCTCTACTCTGTAATCATAATGGCAACAATCTCAGCATTCACAATAATATGAATAAAATATTATTATATGGATTAAACAAAAAGCACTTTACTAGTTTAGTGGAAGGTAGAAAGGGAGCACAGGAATTACCATAAGCCTCTGTTGAAGAATTCTGAGTATCTGATCTTTTGAGTAGGCTCGAAAAGTTACAACCATAGGCTTGCCTAGCAAAAGAAAGTGGTAGCACCACAAATGAGTACCATTCCCAAATTATGCTTTGGCCTTCTCCTTTATAACATTTTTATAAAGGACACTTTTGTGTGGGACAGGGGTTGGGTTCATAAGACACCTATGACTGAGTATTGCAGCCAGTAATGCTAAATAATTGTCTCCTAGGGGAGGCTAGATCCAGGATGATGTGAAAAGAGAAAGAAAGTGATATTCCAAAAGCACAGGACAGTTAAACTTGTAAGTTGCACAAGAAAGAAAAGGAAAAAATTTATAAACCAATAGGTTGAGGATACTATTCAATCTGAATAGGTTTATTGGGAGACAATTGGCATATTTAGATAATTCGGACAACTACAAATTTCATTATTCTCAGTCACTAACATGCAAGAAGCATATTGACAATCCTCACTGATGACAATGAATGGAGACATATACGTGACAATCTGAGGGTCCAATTAAAAGATGTAATAGCAAATATAAAAAATTAATCTCCTGAAAGCAAGTAATGAGCTCACAATTTAATGACTGAAGTCTGGGAATAAAACGATCCGCAAGATCGATAGCATTCGCTATTCCTATAAAAGATAAGACAGTATGAGAACTTCTTGTAAACAAATATGGTGTTAACCACAACAGTCTAACCTATGCTAGACAATCACATAAGTATGAGCAAGAGATTCTTAACTATAATATGTTTGCCACAAACTATACCTATCAATATACATCTGGAGAATGAGAGACTTGTAAGCATGAATAGATCATGAAGCACAGCTTGATCTTTAGTAATAAGATAATCCAACTCATCGACAATTATCAGCCTGTCAAAAATGAAAACTAGTTGAGTAGAATTGTACTTATGGTGACAATCAAACTGAAATAACAAGCAACAATGTGATTTGTAAATTCAAAGAGGTCCTGCGTTTGTACTGTTTGATTCAAAATGTATTCTACAAGTATATAAAGGGAATCGCGTGAATTGGAGTCTATGAGCAATTGAGCATGTACAGGTGATGATATGCTTCTTATGTCATCTTAATGCAAGATGACCGCTGCTTTTGAGAATACAAGTTCTGAAGATGCTGTAGAGGTGAGGCAGAACCATTGAATTTATTCCGTGGTTGGTGTTTTCCAAGTATCTGACAGGCAGAATTCATGTAAGCAAATGTGGTGTTTGGGTATTCATTGGAATAATAAGCTTTTGATTCAAATACCTTGCTGAAAATCTCAGAGGTGTTTGTTAGAGAAGTACAAGTTATAGATAATACATCCGGTGGCTGAAAATCTGCCTGGCAGCAAGAACAATTATTCCATAAGCAATAGTAGGAGGCAAGGAAAATGATCACATATTACAAATCAAAAGAAATTAACATGATGTGGACCAGCCTCGTGGCGGGGCTTTATGGTGTGTCCACATCATCACCGGGCGATGTGATTAAAGGGGGGGTTTAGAAATCAAACAAAGGAGTCGCCACCTTATTTTTAAGGAATAAGGAAACCATGAAAAATATTTTATTTTTTAAATCAAAACAAACAAACTCCATTTTCAATGAAAAGACTGTCTACAAACCAGAGTTGGATCCGGGGGCTAGGTTACGACGTGGGAAGGTTCCAAGCTTTCACTTGTAGGCACCCACCTCGCCCTAATTAAAGGACTTCTAATTTATTTGGGCTATTTAAATCTTTAATGCAAACAATCCTAAATAATCTAATCAACCAAAAAAATATTGATATAAATGCATTATCTATATTAGTTATATTAATAATAATAATAAAAATATATACAAACAAACTCTAAGAACCTAGGACACCCTACGGGCATCCTAGGGCGGACTTGAGCCCTATTAGCGCCTACGTAACTTACTAGTATCACCTAGCAAGTATCAAAGTCCACGTAGTTCGACTACCCTAGGACTCTCCTATTGTAATCGATCACATCATCAAAGGTATTCAACCTAATTCAAGACTCTAACTTCGAGAGTTTTTGTTTGTTTAAAATCATTTATTTGAAATCATTTCAAATTAAAAGACTTTCTTAAAATCCAAATATTCTAAAACAATTCTTATCTTTAGAATTCAATTTCAATTAAAAATCTTTTTCAAAGATTTTCAAGAAAACAAATCATATGGAAGGAATTTCATTCCAAAGTAAAAAATCTTTAAAACATTTCAAATCTTTTTGAAAATCATTTAATAATCAAATATCTCATAAAATCATGTTTATTTCATAAACATTATATCAAAATCATTTTTAGAAAATCTCTCGAAGATAGACAATCAAATCGATTAAAATACTCAAATCTGAGTATGATTTTTACAACAAAGGAAATTCCTAGGGAAGGTCAAGTGACCTTCCTAGCCTAGGGTCTCTAACTAACCCTAAAGTTAATCTAAAACCCTAACATACTAATGCAAATGCATGCTGTAATTTAAACAAATAAGCATGTAATTAATTCTAAAAATGCATGAAAATGCCCCTAAATGCACACTAATTAATCTATGTGAACCTAAGCATTTTTCTAAGTTGGATTTGGCCTTAAAATAATTTTTAGAAGTGATTTAAAGGCATAAACAAATCTGGACAAATTTGAATATGGACCTTTAATCGCTCTAAAAATCATGAAAACAAAGATTAAAAATGTGAAAATGTCCTAACATGCTTTCTACATGAATATACTATGAAACTACTAATAAAATCATGCAAAATATGGCTTAAAAATGTTAATTAAGCCACTTTAAAGCATGTATTCAAATCTGGACAGATTTGAATACATACTTTAAGTAGCTTAAAAATCATCTTTAATCCATAATAAAATCAAATAAACACCCTAGCATACAATCTAACATGCTCGATTAATTTACCATGCAAAAACATATCAAAAACTATACAAAACCATGCTTAAATAATTAATTCAAACACAAGAGGAGGATCTTACCTTCGCACGCTCCCTCGTACACAATTTTTATGTTCAAACAATCAAATCAAATTCAAGTGTTCAAATAATCATGAAAAAGCATGAAAAAAATGACCTACGACTCATCACATATCAATAATATATATTAACACATTTGTATCATCATTAATACCATCAATCAAACATTTAGAGATTCGAATAACAATATGAATGTATCTACACTTACCCTAGGCATGCTCATATACATGAAATAACAACAACGGACTCATCCTAAACATGAAATCATAACAAAAACTAACCCTAGCTTGCTTACACACATAAAATCACAAGAAACTAACCCTAACATACATACTCACATAAAATAATGATAAAACTATTTCTAATCATGCATACGTACATAAAATAACAAGAAAACTAACCCTACATGCATACTCACATAGAATAATGATAGAAAATAATAAACCCTAGGCATACATACTAACGTAATATAACAACAAAGTTAAACCTAATCATGCATACTCATACGAAATCAAAAAAAAAAAAACAAAACTAATCCTAGCATGCATACTTACATAAAACCCTAACTAAGTTAACCCTAATCACATTTAATCACATAAAACAATAATATACCTAACCCTAACATGCATATGACATGAAATAATGAATAAAACTAAATCCTATCATATTAAACATACTCATAGTAGAAAGAAAAGAGAAGAGAGAATTCATATCATATGAAAATCAAGAGGACTTATAACATAGCCTCATCAATTTACACAAGAAATCATGAAGAAATGAAGGTCAAGGTTAAGGGTTTACCCTTCGATCTCCTTCTTAGCTAGCCTCCTCCAAGCCCTTAGCCTTTTCTTCTTACTCCTCCAATGGTGTAAGAGTGAAGAGCCTCAAAAATCTGTAGCCTCCTCTCCTACAAACCCTAAAATTCTTCCCCCCTCTCTTGAACCTCTATAGTGCAGTATATATAGAGCTAGGGTTCAAAACCCTTGAATGGTTAGGATTAATCCCTTTAAAAAACAATCCTAAGGCTTAGAATGAATCTCTCTAGGGTTTGAAAGCTGAAACCCTTCGAATCCCTCCCAAAAAATCAAATCAAATCGGCCAAAATAGGAGCAGGTTTCCAAAATTGCAAAAAGCTGACCGAGCATGCTGGTGGCCGTCCTAGGCATGGACGGTTGGCCGTCCTAGCTGGACGGTTGGCCGTCCTAGCTAGGACGGTCACCATGCTGATTTTCCAAAAATTGTTCCCTAATTCTAGGGTTTTTCGAATTTTGGCCATATTTTGGTCAATTTTGATCCAAATCCGATGGTTCAGGGTTCAAAACGACCGTGTTTTGATCCTCCACATTTTTAGAATGTTTTTGGGTTAAAATCAATTGACCATAGTCAAGGGTTTTAGCAAAAAGCTAGCCAATTGACCCGGTTGTGCCAAAATTGGTCATATGACCATTCTCTGTTTTGTAAAATTGATCAATTAGGCTTGCACCACTTCTAAAAACATGGTTTCAACATGAAATTGGCACTTAACAACATGTTTTGAAAATCTTTTGTTTTGGTGAAAACGACCAATTCACGGTCAATTTGATCGAAACCCTAATTCGGCTCATCCTTACCCGTGGGATCGATTTTGGGAGAATCCATCACAACCATTCAAAGGCTCAATTGACACACCAAATACACTCCCCACATCCACATAAACCTCATGAAACAATCCGTTTCGAATTTGGAGGTCATTCGGAAATTATACGAGAAAAAGGACGAAAATGCCCTTCAAGTCGCAAAAACCCTAATTACCTATCGAGCTCTCATCAGAATGCCATGAAAATTTACAGGGATGTTCTAAAACACCTTAAAAGTCAAATGCAATACAAATGGGTTGATTCCAATCCGAATGTACACATGAAATAATGAAATGTCCTTTTCCTCAGCAAAGGGCAATTTGGTCAATTTGGTCTTTACAAGGCCAATTCCTCACCCAATGATCAGCTATTCTGGTTGATCATTTGCATGGACATATGGTAGAAATAAATGGTAAAAATGGGGTGCCCACACATGAATGTTTAACATTGCCAATTCCTCACCCACAAACCAGAAGATGCATGTAGAGCATGTGCAAGATCGGGACCAGCAGTTTAATGTGCATAAGAAAAGTGTTTCTTTAGTACTTAAATCCAAGTTCCTTTGTCCATTTAGGGCTTATTTGGTTGTCCCATGGAAATTGAACTGTCCTATTGTTTTTACATAACATCAAAGGTATAAACCCACAATCTTGAATAGGGCTACTATAAAAACTGGAAGCCATAGCCATAATTAATGTTATTAAATCAATTTTTTTTTAAAAATCTCAAAATGCCACTGCCCGCTGTTTTGAATCTGTGGTCTCATTTGTGATGATGGCTGCCATTTTCTGGAATTTTCCATTCCAGATGATGAATTTTTCATATGATCAGTTGCAAACACAAGGAAACAATTCAATTTACGTAGGACATCCAAGCATGCCCTTAAATGTTTTTGCTAATGGCCATAAGAAACACAATAGTGTCTCTAAGCTAACTAATGAGTAGCCCAATAATATGAAACAGAAATGCAGAAGAGAAGGGAACCAGTGTATCTGAACCCCAAATTTCAATACCCTACTATTTTGATTGCAGAAACTGGAAAACTAGCAGACAAGGGAGGAAAGTCTGGCAAATGAAACTAATAATGAACATATATGTATGCTCATTAAATCATATTATTGTTTCTTATTAGTTTGAAAGACCTAACAAATTAGCCAAGTAAATCATATCTCCATCTTAAGAATCACGAAATAAATGCTAAGATGATGATTACCTCCCTTGCCCAATCGAGGAGAAGCTGTTTCACTTTTTCAATGGACAACGATTTCTCGGTCCCTGGGCACCCACACACATACAAACTCCGAGCCTTCTCCTGTTCCACACATGCCTTGCAGAACTCCAAAACCCTATTCTGCTCATTTTCACAGCACATAACACTAGATGGTGCTGTCGATACGTGCAATGCTTCCTTCACCACAC